>JACXSJ010002812.1:0-25672 GCA_014851325.1 Pentalonia nigronervosa
GTACTGATTAATGATTATTGTCACTATATAGTAAGTAGTAAATCAAGTATTAACACTGAATTTTGCTATATTATCCTTTTAATGTATTTGATATAAAACACGAACGAACAAACATACATACTATGTTAACATGCGGTTTAAAATCAATTATCAATACGTGACTAGTAGAGTACTTGAGTTCAATTACGGACCAAGATCAGGAGTACGACACTCACAAATTCTAACTGTCCTACGCTAAGATTATAAAGAGTATGGAGTTCGTATACTATCACAGAACAATGGTACTATGGACTGACCAGTAATGGGTAGTTAGTACTTTAGTAGATACTGCTGTGTTCGTTACAAAGTAACGATGTCATTGGACATTGATGGAACTAGTAGTAATGAGTACATGTGGTCGTTAAACATTCGTTTCGTTCGTACAAATAAATAAAAGTTATAAACTACAAAATGGTGTCCCAGTCCAGGCACTTAGCCAGATTTTTTTTTTCATAAGGGGGCCAACATTTTTTGGCCCCTTTCTGCCTTTTGTACCTCATATTACCCATCCTCGCCTTATCAAACAATATCCATGAAAAACTAACGATATATTGTCTGTATTGGTTTATTAGTTTTATATTTTTTAATTTTCATAATATACTTATATAGGAAATCAGGAACTTATAAGGAAGTTACTCATATAATTAGTAAATATAAAATGTAGGCAAATAAGACTTGGTTAGATAAAATGTATCATTATTATCTGAAATATGTATTATCGTGCTTAAATTTCTTAATTTTCAAGTTTTTGGATGATTAAAATAACTTATTATACTTGTTTACATTATTATTGTTACTTGAGAACTGCTGCATAATTGCATGAATAATGAATATTCAAATTCTATGGATTATATTATTTGTTAGGTATGATTATTTTATTATACTGATCAATGATCACTATCACTGACAATAATATACCTACACTGTTGTAATGTTGTCAGTAGTTGTGTTTATCAAAAAATAGACGTTCGAAACCCGCACATATTTTGGTGTTTTCCAGTTTTCAATCTATATTATTAGACACGTTATGTTCTCAAATTGTCAGGTGACAAATATTTATAAAATAAAATTTTGAAATTTAATTTTTGTTATACGTTTGTTTTATTACTTTGATTTTTAATTATTTTGTACATAATATAATATGCATCCAGTGTTTCGAGACAATTAAACGCTATATTTAAAATATATAAAAATTAAAGTGACTAAATTGAGAGGGTCGGGCTCCATAGGCTCCCCTTGGTAATGTGCCTGCAATGTTCGACAAATATTTGTTCACTTTTTATAACAGTTAGATACTTGGTTAACAACAAGTTACAAATTACAATTTATTATTAGCCACCAATTTTCAAATAAAAACATTTTTGAAGTGTTGGTTAGCATCTATGTACAATATTATACACCTTAGAGCTTGACAGAAAACTAGATCCATTAGTTTGATGGAAAGTTTCGAAAAGGATCTACCCAAATTTATATGATTTGATGTTGTTACGATTATGATTTATGTGTTCCATTAACGTCTGTGCCATGTGACCAAACATTTTCCATAAATATAATAAATTTACGGTATTTTTCAACCCGTAAGTTTAGCCTACATTGTTTACAAATTTATTGCATCAGTCAATATGTATGTTTTAATTTTATAAAAAAGTAATGAAAAAACGCCTATAAGCTTTGGAGTAACTTCAGAATAATACCTACCCCACATGTTTTAAAGTTTCGGAGAACACACAACTATTACATCTTAGACATGCGCATAAACTCTATCTAAGTAGTAAAATTTTAAACAGAAGGTTTACAATATTATATTTTATTCAATAGTTGAATAATCCATGTATGATTTAAGTATCTAACATTCTAACCATGTTTTATAGTAATACAATATATTATTACTCTTGTAAAAATATTTTTAAAAAGTATTTGAAATATTTTTATCAACAAAAAAAAAAAAAAAACAGACAAGTAGATAACCATTCTACTGTACAATAGATTTCCAGTATCTCATTAGTCGTTGTATAGAGTAAGCCAGTGTTATGAAAGTGATACATTTGAATTCAATGATAAACCATTGTATAAGAAAAATACAGCTCTAAGAGAAGTAGTTCGAGAGTGATAAAAAATTAAAAATTAAAATTATATACAATTGTATTGTAGTCATAATCTCCCCACTTGCAGTTGTTCGTCACAAATTATGGAACACGGAGCATTAGAGTACAGGATAGTGTTCGATAAGTAGTAAATGCTTAAAATCTAAAATAAGATAATACCTACCTACAATAATTTATATTTTATTACTATAATAATATGTAGAAACATGGCATATTAAACATTTTTTTATAAATTAAAAAAAAAAAAACAAATCGTTGGCACAGAAAACCGTTGCAATGTTTTTCATGTATTTACCGAATTCTGATTTCACTCAATGACGCACATCGTGCAGGGGTTCGCAATAACCACTAACTTGATAATATATTGCTGGCGTATTGTCCGCGTCCCATGATTCGATGTAGTTGGATTGTCTACCTATGTTATGACCAGATGTATGTAAATTATTTGATTTACAAAAACTCTTAACTTAATATTTGACTCGGGCAACGCTGGGCGGGACAGCTGTTAATGTATATAGGTAAATCACATTTTTGTTGAACAAAGATTTCTAGTCGCTGATTTTAAATTTGTTCATTTCTTTTATAAATTCATGTTTAAATAAAATAAAATTGTAATTCTATAATAATAATAATAATAATAATAATATCGTAGTCTAAAATAGTCGTGGGCATAATATTATATGTGTATATGATCTAAGATTCTAAGCAAGGAGGATATATATTAATATATAATAATATATTTATATATAATACATCCACCTTGGATCTACATGGTTTAACATCAAATGATTAAACCACAGATATTGAGATATATCATACATATGTATATATATGTGGATTAGACCATTAGCCTAACCCACGGTTTAAAATATACTGTTTAGTTTATTTTAAAGCATAAACCGTGGCCTAATACCGTTGTAATGATTTGGCGATACTGCACACAACTTCCGTCCTATATTATGTACAGTTTGACAGGCCCGTGTCTCGGCGACCGAAGGACGTTCGGTCTGATACTCATATATCTGGTAACTTATATACTATAAATATCCGTTTAAATGTCAACACAATATTTTGAAAAGTTTCAAATTTTTTGAAAATATTTTTTTTACATAATTTGATGTAATTTTGAAACAACAATTCTAAAAAAAAATTATATTTATCATTTTTTAAGTTTTAAGTTTTTTATAGAGGTGGGTCGAACTTAAAAATGTGGTCTCGAACCAAACCTTTTAATCACATGTCAAACCGAACATTTCATTCAATTTTTAGCCTAATCCGTACCAAACATTTCGTTTAATATCATTAGTGGTAATCGGGTGAAGGGGGGGGGGCTTGAGGGGGCTTAGCTTCACAAAAGCTCACCAAGCCCAAAAATTCTTACAAATATAAAAAAATTGTAGTTTCGTTTTCATATATATTCTTAGAAAACAAGAAATATAACACACATAATAATTTTTATATTATAAATTTGTTTGTATAATATTTTATTCGAAAATTAAAATTATAAGTTTCAATACTGTTGTAGTGATTTGTTTTATCGTCTATCGAATAAAACTAAATACTTAAATTATATTAATTTGGAAATACCAATACTGTCGATTGCCGCAGTGGAAAATAATACGGGATAATGTTTTATTTATAGTTTACATTAATTGTACGTTGTAAGTTGTAACCACTAACCAGTTTTCGTTATTTAGTTCGTATCTTTCGGTACGTCTTATGTATAAGCTATAAAGTGCTTAAAACAGTTAATTTGCCTATTATAATATATTAATATATCATAATATAAATATGTTTAGTATTTTTAATATAAAAATAAAAGTAATACTACTAATATACTTGTAAATTAAATCTATAAGAATTATGAAAGTATTGTGACTGTGGAGCACGTCGAATTCGAAACGTCTGCAACAACCCAATCAATGATTTAGGAGACCTGAATTCGGGACCGGCTCAACCTAAAACTATTTGCTGAAAAATTCAAAATACCACCAATCATACAGGTCGTCTAATACAAAAGCAACTTACTGGTCTGTGTGCTGTTAGAGTAAGAGACACAATTATACATAAAATTTTTTATGGTATATTTGGTGTGATGTGTAACAAAGTGCGGTTAGTACATAGTATTTATTAATGACTTAAAAAGTTAAAAAATTAATATCAAGTATTGTCTATATTGTAAATGTGTATTATTTTAATGTATTTTCAGTTGTTATAAGAACAAATAGCTTTATGTATTAGGTATACAAAAAATTTAAATATATATGAAAGATTTCTTGGATTTATTGATTATTCTATTAAACAAGATGCATAAGCTCCAAGTCAATATATTTTAGATTATTTTGAAGTTTGTAATTTAAGTGACAAAGCTCAAATTATTAGTCAATCATATGATGGGCCTAGTGTTATGGCTGGAAAATTTAATGGTCTACAAGCTAAAATCCAAAAAAAATATTTTTGTGCAGTTTATACTTATTGTATGGCTCACCATGTTAATCTGGTTATTGACGATGTCTGCAAATTTGTGAAATAAGTATAAAAGAAGTATTGTAAAATTTAGTAAAATAGAATTGTAATTTAATATGTTACATTTTTTTAATTTTTAATTTTTATTTAAGGAAACTGGATATCTATTTAATATAATAGACAGTTTATATGTTCATTTTTCTTATCTCATAGAAAATTAACATCATGCAAATTACAATTGGTAGAATAAGTAATACAAGATGGAATTGTCAGTACAAAAATTGTGATGCTATTTTGAACTGTTACCA
Source organism: Pentalonia nigronervosa (assembly GCA_014851325.1). Lineage (NCBI taxonomy): Eukaryota > Metazoa > Arthropoda > Insecta > Hemiptera > Aphididae > Pentalonia > Pentalonia nigronervosa. The sequence goes on from JACXSJ010002812.1 coordinate 4,919, forward strand.
AGCAATTATTCATGTCTTGTAAGAAGAAATAGAAAATGAGAATGACAAAGATGTAAATGAAGCTATAGGTAATATATTAAAAATTGTTACGCATATTTATTATTATTTTTTAAACAATCTTAATATAATTTTTACATTTCAATAGGAATACTTACTAATTTGCAAAAAGGCTCTTTTGTAGAAAATTTGTTTGTTATGCACTAGGTACTTAGTATCATTAATGTTCTAAGTAATATGATTCAAGATAAAAATACCACCTTAGGAAAATCAGTTGTGATAATAAAAAGTATTATAACAAGTTTAAAAGTTCTCGAACTGCAGAATCTTTTATTGAGATTTGGCAGCCAATAAAAAAATTTGCAGATGACAATAATATTTTAATAGATATTCCTTATCAAGCTTGAGGTTTGTTATCTAATTTGTAATTTAGTCGCCTAAGTACTTATATCATATCAATGTTAATTAAAAATAATATCCATTTAGATTTTAAGAGAAAGAGAAGATAGCCTAACCATCTTAATGATTTTATAGTAACTACTACAACAAGTGCAGTATATGAATCGGTTGAGTTTACTGAATTGTCAATGATTATTATAGAACAAAAATGTATTATAAGATATTAGACTCCATTATAGAAAATTTGAAAAAAAAATTTTCCAAAGAGAGTTTTAAGTTAAGGTATTCTTGTGGACAAGTTTATACAACTTTAATATAAAGGAAGTTTAGTATTTATTGATTATTACAAGGTAATATTTATTATATTTTTAATACTTATTTATATTTATCACATTAATATTTCTATTTATATTAACTAAATATATTTTAAAGTAGATGTAAACAATGTATAAAATAACATAAATGCAAAAATAATATTTTATTATTTTATATTTTAAGATTTATTGGATATTAATAATTTGAATATTGTCAATTTGAAACAACAGTAAAAAAAAAATTTCAAATATCTATAAAATGTTGTTACAAATATCCCTTACTTTACCAGTCAGCTCTGCAACGTGAGTGATCTTTTTCGACTATGCCAAGAATCAAGATGTGGGCGAGAACTTCTATGCATCAAGAACGTTTTACAAATCTCTCTGTTCTACACATGGAGAAGGATGTTACTAAAAGTATCATTTTGAATAAATTTTCTAAATCCTTTAGAATGATGGTTTTAAAATAAAAAATTTATTGTAATAACATATATTTAACAAGACTGTTATTTTAGTTACTGTTCAGTAAAATTATTTAAATGTTAAATTACAAATTTGCTTAGAATTATTTAGGATGGAGTGTGTCCCCTCCCCTATAGCTTATCTTTGATTCATGAAAAAAATTGTAGGCCCCCAACTTTTTCAATGGATTTTTGCCTATGTTTAATATCAAACTAAACCCAAACCGAACATGAATTAAACCAAAATAATTAATGTTGGTCAATTGACAGTTAGTCTAAAATCTAAATAAAGATATCTTAAATTGTGGTATAAAGTATAAATAATTCAATAATACAAGAAGCAATCGCTGTTAGGGGAATAATATAGTTTTAATTTAATTTTGAAAATATTAAAATTAAAAATAACAATGCAACTAGAATAGAAAATTAAACTTAGTATAAAATACTGGTGTATTTTCTTTCGACGAAAAACACAAGAGACAAAATACAAATTTAAAAATAATCACCTAAAGTATAAATTGATAAGATAAGTCTAAAACATATGATATTACAATACAAAATTTTTAATAAATTGGAGTAACTACATGTAAAATGTAAATATAATTGTATTATTAATTTATTATTTCAATTTTTAATTTTTTTGGATTATATACGGTCACTATATTACTATTGTATACAATCTATTAAAATAATTGTTTATATTAATTAAATAATATTTTTCAATTTCATAATTTTAAAATTGTATTCTTTATGTCTTTACCCCTTAAATCTATAATACATGTTACAAGTTTATAACGTACAAACGTTTGTGATCATGAAGTATCTTTTTAACTATTATCGATAAATAAAAAAATTGAGCTTTAATTCAGAATAATTTTTTACGAATGTCTAAAGTTAAGATTTTCATAAATTTTGTTAAAATTACAAAAATTTTAAATTATTTTTAGTTAAAAATTCATAATTTTTTTTTTCTTTGATATCTAAGATTCAAAAATCAATACAAAATTCATCATATGTTTGTCTACCTTAAACAAAAAAAAGTAATTTATTTTTTTTAACATTCGAAGTTCAATTTTTTTTTTTTTTTTTTTTTTGTCATTGAATATTCATATGTAAAAATTAGCACAAAATAACAAACATTTCTCATCAAACAATTTTTTTATTCTGTTGTAATTCAAAAACAAATAACCAAAGATACTTGAAATTATATATTAGCATTTTCTATACACCATAATATTTTCAAAATATTCTCTTTGAGAAAAATCTCTTAATATCTTTTTGAACTATTTAAAAGTTTAAAGTATTTTCGATTTTTTTTTTCTATTAATATCTATAAAAATATTTTATTTGGTAAAAATACCTTAAAAATGAAATACAAGGTTTATCATAAGTTTTTCTAATAGCAGTTTTAAATACATTAAAGATATATCGACACGATTTTTTTTTATATACATTTAAAGTTCAAATTTTGACAAAATTCTTTAAAATCATTAACATTTTATGAAGGTTATAAATACAATGTTTTCGACAAAAATTAATTCAACATCTTGTATTACTTATAGGAAAATAAATTACTTTAATAGGAATATCATAAAATATACTTAGTAATTTAAGATGACAGCATCTTTACTCAGAATCGTTTTACGATACCGTTATATTATATCGATAAATACACTGTTTTGCTACTCTAAACATAAATATATATTCATTTTATTTTATTTTAAACTACTCCAGACTTTAACCTAATAACCGCTGAAGTAGCTTCTTTACCCAAAAAAGTCACTTTTATTAACTCATATATACAACTCTATGATAAGACTAACTTACTTCCCTGCCCTATGGAAATTTTCGATAATAGTGATGATACCAAAGCCAAATAAACCTGATACCCCTAGTTCTTACAGACCTATTAGCCTACTCCCACTCTTCTCAAAAATTTTCCAAAAACTTATCTTAAAACGTATTATCCCAATTGTCGAATCAAATACTCCAAACAATCAATTTGGCTTCCGTACAAATCACAGCATCATACACCAAGTCCACCTCTTAGTAGACAAAAATTCATACTCTCTAGAAAAAAAACAAATATGTACTGCAGCATTCCTAGACATGGCCCAGGCCTTTGATAAAGTGTGGCACCAAGGTCTCCTCTTCAAACTGAAATCCATCTTCCCACCCTACTACTACCTATTATTCAAGTCATACCTCGAAGATTGGCACTTTTGTTGTACGCTTTGGTCCAGCCTTATCTGAAATAAAATCAATCCATGCTGGAGTTCCCTAAGGCGCTGTAGCAGTCCCACTCTTATTCAATCTATTCATCTCCGATCAACCCACAACTAATCATACGATCACGGGATTTTGCCGATGATAAAGCTATTATGGCGCTTAACTCAGAACCTGAAATAGCCTCCAACCTCATTCAAGTCCACTTAAATTTACTCCAAACCTGGTATAAAGATTGGGGAATCAAGATAAATGAATCAAAATCAGCTCACTGCACTTTCACTCTAAGATCAAGAAACTGCTCTACCATAACCCTCAATAACCTACCCATCCCACCAACACAAAATATATATCTCGGCCTCCACCTAGATCGTCGACTAACTGGGCCCACCACATCCACATCAAACTTATCGCTCTGAATAACTGATCCCGTCAACTACGTCTCCTTACATCTAAACATATCAATCTGAGCAACAAAATACTTATATATAAATTACTACTAAAACCCATATGATCATATGGTATACAACATTGGGGTTCAGCCAAACCATCAAACATAAAGAAAATTCAAATATTTCAATCTAAATGCCTTTGACAAATTACCAAAGCTCCCTTTTACGTCTAACGATACACTCGCTCCGTAAGGACCTCTCTACTCCAACAGTACAACACGTAGCCAAAACTCTGTTTAAATGATTCCACTCAAATCTCTCCAACCACCGCAATCCTCTAATCTCAAACTTATCTTCTATTTTACAGGTGACCCTAAAAAACGTTTAAGACAAAAATGGTGTCGGGACCTCCTGACTGAATAAAACTCATCCACAACTTCAAGAAGTTCCATCACTGAATGGATTCTTCACTCAAATCATCAGTCCATCTTTATTTTATTTTATTCTTATTCTACTTCTATAACAACTCTTGCTTATTGTAAAAATAATATATTTATAGATTGTATAATAAAACTAATTCAAAAACAAAAAATTTTAAACCTGTTAATAACTTGGCATTGCGCCAGTGTTAAATTGTACATTTTTTTACAAATTTCAAACCTCTATTATACCCCATTAGGGATTGAATTTTCAAAAATTCTTAAAAGATGCCCAAATCATAAAAGCTATGTATATGCGAAATATCAGCATGATCCGTCAAGTAGTTTGAGCAATGCGTATTGTGATGATAGATTAGTCAGTCACGTTTTCCTTTTATAAATATAGATTCAGAGCTGAATGATGCATGTATATTTTATCATTTCTTATTTAAATTACGAAACATAAATAATAATTACACAATTATGTATTTATTTTCTTTATAACTATTGTGACTAGTTGCTGCAACATTATTATGGTAAGTATAATTTATTTGGTGAGAGTTATTAAAATATTTAAAAACATATTTACATATCTCAACTTTCAAGGTTAGTCTTACATTTCGCTCTTACACAAATAATATCAATATTATTTGATATTATTGAATAATGAATATATTATTATCGTTGAGTTTATATTGTTAAATTATGAAGCATAAATTATTCAAAAAAATATTCTAAAAACAAGACATGTATTGTTTTATAATATTTCAGACCTCTGCAGTACACTTTTTTTATTATAGTCAAACAGATTGTTATACTACAGTTATTTTATTAAGATTTTTTTAATAAAATTAAACAAATATAAATATATATGTGTAAATAAAAGTTATAATTTATGAATACTTCGAATAAAAAATTATATCATTTAATTTTATTTTATTATAAATATACGTACAGGTATTATCGTCTTATTCTATTTATATATATTTAAAGTTTGTTAGTATATTATATGCATAAGTTACTATTTACCAGATACAATATTTTGTCTACCTGTAATACAAGTTATTAACGGAGGGGTATCACAAGAACATACTGTTTTATATGTTTCTGAATCAGAATTTCTGTCAATCTTTAATTTTTGACCTAATGGTACACTAAGATCTCCATATTTGCACACATTTGTACTGGAATTAATGGTTTCATTCGAATTCGATTCAACAACGCCAACATTGAATTCAGCTAGAAAATACGATTATATTATATAAATTATTTAATAATAAACAAATAAATGATAACCAATTAGTAATTACAAATTTATATATTTTAAACTTACATTGATACCAGTTGATAGGACATCCATCTTTTTGTTCAAAATAAACAGGTGCGTCTCGTTTCAAAATATTTTCCATGTAAAGAAGTTCATAATTGCATTTAAATTTTCTACACGATTCATTATTAGCTGTACCTATTACATATACATAAAATTTAGTATTACAGTTAACCATATTTAAACTTCCTAACTATTTTTTACGGGATATCTTAACCAGTAAGATCCCTTTTACTTAGTTTTTTTTTATTAGGTAGGCTTAACCGATAACCAGATATCTATATATAATAAGTTTATTTTTTTAATTTTAACTATGAATATTTCAATGCACCCTGTTTTGAAAATATTGAGATGAACAACTCTACCGTATTTGTAGTTTTAGTTAATGTAAATTGTAATACAATCATTATATTTTAAATATTAAATCAGGCTCGTAGCTAAACCAAATCTTTAAGTAAACAAAGTTTTATTCCTCATTAGAAGAAAAAACAATATTTTATGGCAATATTTAAAAGATTTGTATAGAGGGGCCAACGGTTGGATCTAGAAGGTAAATGCTTTCTCTTGCCCTCTTGTAAATAAATCAAATTTTTAAGAATTTCATCAATATTCTTTCTTTCAACGCATATAAAAAATTGGGGATTAACCTTAACTTTTTTAATAATTCTAGTAATATTTACAAATGAGGAAACCTGTCTTAAACTGTCAAAATTTTTGAATAAACATACATTTTTTTATCATTTGTGAAAAGAAAAAATCAAAAAAAAACGTAAAATTTAAATATCAATATAAATACTTCAATAAAAATAAAAAAAAAAATTAATTTTATCATCTATAGATAATGCTAGTATAAATATTTATCAACAATTTTTTTTTTAATTACAATAAAATAATAAAATCAATTTTGTCAAAAACAGGTTTTTCGAAAAAATTACAGTTTTTTCTTATTTTGTTTTTGTTCTTTCCAACCATCAAAAAAATACTGACGAATTTTACTTTTGACCCCCACCAAAGTATTCATTAGATTCACTTTCCTCTCAAAAACGATATTGAAGTTGAAGATTCAAGCACTTTCCTGACTATGCATTTTTGATATTTTTTAATAAAATAAAACCTATGTGAACAACACACGAGAAACACAATTGTATAATATTTCCAAGCTTTGTTTTGGCTCTCAAAAAAAAATTATATCGTACATAATTCAAAAAAAAAAAACTTTAGCAAGTAATAAATTTAAAATACCTATAAATAGCATAGAATATTGTAAAAATTATTTCATATCTACTAAATTCTTATATAAATATTTGGTAAAAGTTTTAAGACTCAAAAGTTATTAATTTTTTAAGTTACAATTGAAAAATAAAATCAAAATTGTCAAAAACTAGAAGTTTTCCGTAAAAATGTTCGTTTTTCCTTAATTTATTATCGTTTTTCCTAATTAAAAGTAGATACTAGGAATCTTCCGTTTTGTCCTCCCAAAAGTACCAAGTACAAGATCTAATTAACTACTAAAAACCACCCGCAATACTGAAATTATAAATATTTTTACTGCTCCAAAAAAACGATGACAGATATAAAAAGGTTGTCAAGTAGGTAACGCACCACTAACGCTCTGCTCTACAATGGATGTCGAGTGGGGTCAATGTTATGAATTTGTTAAATTTGAATTCAATGATATAAAATCATTGTATACAAAAAACAATTCCAAACGAAGACGTTTTGTCAACCTACATAACGTAAGTATATATTATGATATTATTGCTATTAAAATAGTTATTTTTATTATTAATAACACAGTAAGTTGAATTAATTTTGCAGAAAATATTGCATTAAAGAATTTAATTGAGTGTATAAAATATAATAATGCACTTTAAGAGTTTCGAGCACACACAAAAAATAATTTTAAATTACAACAAAATAAATAATATTGTTATTCTTCATTTAAATATATAATTTTGTCTAAATTTGAACTTAAAATATTTATAAAAAATTATTTTTATATACATCTTTTTAATTTTTTAATTACACTATTAACTACTTACGAAAAATCTTGTTTTAAATTTTTAATGCTTAGCTATAAAAACTGAACATTTTATAAATATTTAACTACAAAACAATTTACAAATGTTTGATCATGAATTTCGGTCAAAATTTGAAGTATAAATATTTATAAAAAAATTGTGAGTATGTATTTTTATTATTTTTAATCTGTTATTTTAATATTTTATGAGGAATCTTGTATTAAATTTTCAAGAAATTTGACCCAACGAAATTTTTTTTATCAATATTTGAAGAAAATAAAACAGAAATTTCTTAGGCTTACAATTAGCTCAAAAATTGTCAAAATATATAAAAAAAAAAATTTTATTGAAAATGATAATCTAAATATTTTGTGAACATTTCAAACGTCTTCAATTATTCTTTTTTAAATTATATCAAAATAAAAATAAATCGTTTTCGAAAAAAATGGCTGAATATCTAATATCTAATTTCAAACATTTATAAAAAATTATTTTGACTTTCCCATAAATTTTTTTCTTTTTAGACAGGTTGAAAAACTTATAGAGAATTTAGTATTGAATTTTTAAATCTTAGATTTAAATAAAAAAATTTTTATGAATTTCCTAATTAAAAAAACTGAAATTTTCGTGATTTTTACGTATTTTTTCGAAATTAACTTTAGATGCTTATAAAAAAAGCATTAGATATTTACGCTTAATTTCTTTTTTAATTTTCACTTACAACAAGTTATGAAGAACATTGTATTATATTTTCAAGATTTTTGACCGACTGAAAAATTTTTATCGGCAATAAAAAAAAAGCAGACAATTTATCATGCTTAAAAAAAGTCAAAATATTCTGAAAATTTTATAGTGTATAGAAATGCTTAAATAAATATTCGATGAAAATTTCATGTATTAATGGTCATTATTTCTTTTGTTACATTAAAAATAAAAATTAATTTTGTCAAAAATTTGCTCTGTAGAAAAATTCCCATTTTTTCTTAATTTTTTTTTGTTTTTGCCTGCACTTTTAAAAACTATTGGATTTTTTTTATTTTTGACCTCCCCTCCTCACTAAAGTACCAATTAGATTTTCACTTTCCTATAAGAAAAATTCTGATGAAGAAAATCGTAGCACTTTTACTGCACTAAAACGTGATGACAGACAAAAAAAAAATAATATCAAAACACACAACATTGTAAAATCATATATTCATCGCTCCTCTCAAAATCTAAAATATATTTTAAAAACACACATCATTGTAAAGTCAATACATTTATTACACAGTTCAGAATATAAAAACTGTTATTAATTATTTTAATCCTTACTAAATTACTAAAATTCAGGATTCAAGAAAATATATAAGAAAGATATCTTGTGTATAATTTGAATATTATGTTTATTTTTATTTCTAATTCACTTAAATTTGTATTAAACTTTATTAATAATGCAATATTTACCATTGAATTTTGGTGAACACACACATAGGTAATCGTTTAGAATTTCAAATCGTTGTCCATTCTTATAAGTATTATTACCATAAATACATTCATGAATGGTCGCATTTTCTTCAGCTAGAAAAAATATTTTATTTTATAAATTTATTGCATATTGTACATTATTTGCTAATTTTCAGTTCCAATACAACCTTTTGGTTTCTAAATTTATTGATAGAATCTTATAGTTATTATCTAACATAATTATTCTTAAGGATTTTATTTTCTTTACTGATATACTACATACACTATATACAATACTATAGTAGCCAGTAAATATGCATAATTTCACATAAATGTTTTGAAAGAAATGGCTGAATTACTGCGTATAAAGAAGATGATTATTGTGCCAGTCAGTTACGACTTTCAAATCTTGTGTTGTACCTGTCTAGGTTCTCCCCAGTGTGTAGCTCGACTCATTTTTTTCTTAATCTATGTCTAGCGACTCCAGATGCTCCTAGATTTCTTGAATTACTTTGTTTTCGTATTCTTTGTAATACTATGCTTCGGGGTTCTTTTTACCACCCTATAAATAAAACTAACTTTTCCAGGAATGTTCCACTTCCAAAAATTATGCAATATGCAAACTAATTTTAATATTAGTAGGTACGAAAGCTCACTTCTTATATTTCACTTTTTACTTCACACATCCTTACAACAAATAATTGTAACATGTTTCATTTTATTATCACTCAAGTTAACTAAGTTTAGTCTTAAATTAAACAATTGTAATTTTCTTATTATAATGTATTTAAATTGTTATATCGATTATGTCATATTGTAAAAAGCCGTTTCGTGTTAATTTTAATAAAATAAAATAACTATTTATGAGTAAGTACTTAAATAATAAAATAATTTTTGAAGTTCATACAATTCGTCTTAAAACAAAATTATGAAAGAAAAAAACTATGAGCTCGACCACAGTTAATATTTTTTTCTACAAATTCAATAATTAGTAAATTTGATCTAATATATTAACTATAAATAAACCAGCAAGAATCCGGTATCTATGCAGATTTGGTATTTTGTTATAATATAATGTGTAATATATTATACACAACGACTAAAAAAAAACTTGAAAATCGTCGCCGTCGATATGAAAGCATTTTCGGGGTTAGATGAATACAACCAGAATTATATATTTAATTAGCGAATAAAAACGTTTATTGCCCTGTCGTATCTGCCGCGCCGGGTCTGGGACCGAAAGAAATGTCCCTAATCGCCTTCGCCAATCGAATTTTCAAAATTAAAATTGATCATAGGCTTTATAATCTAATATTGTAATATAAAAATCAATAAGTTTTTAACGCTATACACGCACTGTGGCCCGGGGGACACTAAGAGGGAACACAGACGTCGAGTGTGTTATGTTGAGTTACACATCATACACAATGGAATTCACTGACAGCGTTTTCATTTTTAATGACAAAAAACTTGGATCAATCATCCGTTCATTGTACTCTTACTCGTTCTCATCCGTTTTTCTCTATAAAGGTATACTTATGCATGCACGCACGTCCAATTGCGACATAGATTTGTGATTCAATACAGAGACAATACATACGACAATATCATTGGCAAATGATGCAATGCAGACGCATTATTCTACAATTATTTATTGCTGATTTTATTCAATATTAATGACATTTTTAAGTTTAAATTAAATATTCTAATATTGGAGAGTACAACTATAATTAAAAATAAAAAAATATACAGCTAGGGATACTGATAACTAATAAAGTGATAAGGTATATTAGTATATTACAATAATTATTGGTATTTATATTTACTTATAAACATACGGTTATAGGTACGCATGATATATAGATTATGGAAAGTAGAAACTATAATCACTATAGTGCTATAATAATATATGCTTTATCATAATCACGAAGGGTGCACTTTTTTAGTCCTAATTGTTCAATTGTTCAAAATAACATATTTTTTCCATGCATAATTTTGAATTAAATAGTTTAAAAACTTACGACAGTACAATTGAGTCTCGCAGCATAAATTATTGTCAAATTTAAAGTAACATGGTTCGGATATTAATGTTAAGTAAGACGGACATTGAACATAAGCGCATGTAAATTTAGTTGTAGTTTTACTGTAAAAATGAGAATATGATTCACTTAAGACGATAATACATACAAATTAGTTTAATTTTTAATTTTAACTTTTTACGATTACAATATAATATTTTAGCGAATATCAAAAATCTTATAATTTAATGACATATATTACAACTATATATATTATATTGATTATTAAATAATCTTACTTATCATTCGTTTTCTGATCGCAGAAGCAACCCGATAAACATGGGTTTAATGCAGAGTCAATTTTAGATAGATCAGCTTTAGGCGCGTAGACATTTTCATTAAAATAACACTTGTCACTTGATCTTATAAACACGTTTTCTAAAACAGTTAAGTTTGAATTAAAAAAATTATATGCGTACTTACTAATAAGAAAATTTACCACAGTCATATGCCACTGGGCAAGAATTTGAAGAATTATTGAAAATAGGTTTACATCCAATTTCTGTATATAATTGTTTATTACTGTTACAACCTAAAAACAAATAGGTATTTAAATTTTATTTCCAAAATACACTTAACTTATTAAGATATTAACAATTATATAGACTAACCTGCACATTTTGCACAATCTAAGTATAAAATTAATAAAATAAGTTTTAAAAGGAATTTACGATCTTCAATTGAGATCATCTTTATTCAAAATATTAAATGAAATGTATTGTAGTTTGTTAAGACGGTGCAAAGCTAACAGTGAATACTGAGAGGTGACTGAAGGTTTATTATTAGTGGCTAAATATTGCATAGGTACAAACTGATCGAAACCAGTTTTATAGAAATAGCCATGAATGCTAATTGTTGCAAAAATATTTTTTTATACGTAACATAATAAACTATTAATATTAAGTTGATATATTTAAATGTACATAATATATTACTATAATACATAATAATAAACTATGATTTTTTAAATGGAAGAACAAATATTTTCAATATGTTATATTTTAAAATGTCAAGTTTAGGTGTATCATGAAATAATAAATATTTTAAAAAATAATGCAATATAAAAGTCTCTTCACTAAACATCGTACCCTTTGTATATATTCTTATTCAATTAAGGACACCGTCCTTATCTCCGTTGACGTTTTTGCGATTTTAGTTTCATCCTCGTTCCTTCCCTGTGCCCTAGAGTCCATATTAAATATATTACGTGAAAGGCAAATAAGGTGTTAGGTTTTCTAAAAAGAATCGCTGGAGAATTTAAACTGTCAAGGTCTTTAAAAGAATTATACTATGCATTAGTCAGGCCTATCCTTGAGTATGGTTCCATGGTATGAAATTCTTGCTTAATGGTATATAGCCAGCAAATCGAACGGATCCAGCGTAAATTTCTTAGCTTTGCTGGGATTAAGTTAAATATTATCCATCCACCTCATGACTATGATTCATTACTTCAAAACTTGAATCTGTTATCTCTGGCCGATCGACGACGTACTCGTGACCTTCCTTCAAAATCTGTTATATGGTGAAACTGATATTCCATTTCTCCATCAACTCGTTAATTTTAGAGTTCCTGCGCGTCCTACACTCCAATCCGTAACATTGCTCCGTTCATTGTACCGTCATGTGCTGTGGATTATTTAAATAATGAACCTCTCACTCGCTGTATAAACAAGTCAATCTTGAAACCTCCTCCTTCTATATTAATAAATTTATATTATTTTTCTTTTTATTGTATTTTGTATATTTATTTATAATCTTCGCAAATGTTTTACCGAATACTGTATTGTATTTTAATTGGGTTTCCACCCATCATGTTAAATAAATTAAAATAAAAATTTAAATTGAATAGATTAGAATAATATCAATTAAGTTAATAAAAAATATTTGGTACTAAATCGCGTATTAATGGCGTGAATGTCAATATAAAATTAAAAATATTTTTTTAAAACTATTATTTTTATTAAATAAGATACCAAAAGGTCATACAAACATCACTCACCTATACTTAATGAAAAAAGATGTGCGAATTCTACAACATATCTCTAATATTTATAAAACACCTCCTCTTTGAATGCCTATGCTTAGGCGAAGAGAGAAAAATCTTTCCACAGCCAACGAACTTAGAAGACATTGTATCCATAAAAAATATTAATTTCTTTATGTATTTCCTTAAAAACCTAAAGTTGTACAATTGAATTTAAATACTCCACAAATGCCATTGTCACTATTATTACTTTCACTTCCTTATATGATCAATGATTATTATGAGAAATAAATATTTATTAGTACAATAGTATATATTATATTAATGTAATATAAATTAATTTTTTCTCAGTTAATGACTTTAGTGTTGAAGCCGTGTAAATAATAATAATAATAATAATAATAATAAAAAATACCAAAAAAACTTCAGAATACTTATACAATATGTATAACGTTATTACGTATACCAGAGGTTATAATTATTGTACATTTGTAAATAACATCTAAAAGAAAACCAATCTTTATTTTTATACTTAATATGAAAATACACGTGACCGTAATTCAAAATCCAAACTAAACATAAAAAATCAATTTAACCCAACTAAGAAGTAGTGAGTATAAAATATGGAATATAACTATATAAAGAAGTATGCTTATGCGTAGTGTATTTATTTAAATTATAGTATAGTGGTTCACTTAACAATACTTAAATTATTCACATATACAATATTGAATATACATCGTAAATCCACAAATACAAATATATACGTGTGTAACCTTAAGATATTTGGCATTTAATCATATTTTGTTTCGTAGTTTTAAACGGATGTAGAATTTGTAGACAATAAATTCTAATATATAAAGACTAAGATATTACAACAAATAAACACTGTAGGTTATATAAATATTGTATTTTTTTATTCATTATTTAAATTTGTCATTTACTGGTAATCAATTACAATTTTAAATTATTTCAGTAGTTTAACAAAAAATTAATTTTAAAAATCGTGAAAATAAACAATAGAATTTTAATGCGTTACTAACAAAGTTTGACACCTCAGTTTTATCTGACTACATTTGCGGAATTCGCATTCTTTATTGCGTTACATACGTGATCAGAATTTCTAATTTTCAAATTGTAGATAATACTGTTTTTACTTTATGTAAACCGTATTATTATAGTCTCGATTCTCACGATAATTACACCATTTTTTTCATTCGCAATTAATTAATATTATTTATTAATTTTCCTCGTGTTCTTTGTAAATATTTTAGTATACATATTTTTAATTAGTCTAAAGAGGCCACATTTGTTATCTTTGTCTTAGAAGTGTGCAACTTAGAATTACGTTTAGCAGAACCAATTTCGAGTTATTCGTTATTACGAGTAAGCTATTATTAAACTTAAAGGTGTTAAAGGTAAGAACATTATCTATGTCTACACATCAACATTTTTACGATTTAATTTTTAAATGAATTATATGAGCATTTTCGTATTAAAATATTTACTTATAAATTATAATCATCTTAAAAATTATTCGTAAAAAACAGACGTACAATGTGAAACACGTTCGTTTTTATCTTTAAGTTTAATAATATTAGCTAACTCGCTGCTCTTTTTATTAATCTAACAACACTAAATTGGTCCTAGTGTACGCAAATTTGATATGTTATATAGGTACGTTTTTAAAACTTAGACAATTTTGTCAAAACTTAGACAGTTTTGCATATTTATGCGGATGTGGCGTGCTCCACACTAACCATACATGACGTTTCGCATTAAGTCTATGATGGATATTTTTGAGTTGTGGAGTGATGTGTTACGAAACACAGATGTTAAGCATGTGAAATTGCTTAAGAAAAAGTACCATCTTGTTATAAATTAGTATGTACACGACTACATGTATTTTAAATTTGAAAGTAATGATAAATCATTGCATTTGAAAACTGATTCTAATTGAACCTATTGTTTCAGTATAGACATAATACGTGCAGTACTACCTTTATTTGTAAAAGAATTTTTAAATAGTATATGGGTAATGGATAACCAGGGGGCACTAGGTATATAGTGTTGATAAAAAATCAATTTAAATACAAATTTTCAAAATGTATTAAAATATTAAAAAAACTACCCAAAATCATACAAATTATACCTACATAACATAGAAGTGAATAAATTTGAATAAAAAACTTAAATATTTAAATACCTATATAGTTCCTCGTGGCTTATAAGTTGTTTTCATGCAGCAATTGAAAAATATTAAAAATACAAATACAACTGTTTTTATAAATGTTTACAAAATTTGTCAAAATCACGAAAACGTAAATTAATTTGTAGTTAAAAAATCATATTTATTTTACTGGAATTAAAAAAAAAAATTAGCGTGAACTATAAGGCCACAAACATTTTTTTATATGTGTTTAATGTTTTGACGAAATTGATATTCAAACGTCTAATAACGATTTTTCCTCTAACAATTTTAATTATTCTGTTGTAATTCAAATTGTATTAAATATAGAGACTTGAAACTTTTCACCATTACGCCATCACGGGTATCACGTCAAAATATTTAGATTAACTTTAAACTATTTACACCAGTAAATACGCAGTTATAGATTTATACGGTTCGTGGTAATGTGGTATTGACTAATAAGTTAATACAATATTGTATAATATTATAATATACTAAAATGTATAATAATTATAAATAATATAATGTAAACATTATGTGGTGTTTTACAAAAATTATTTCAAACAAACCGTATTTCAAATAAAAAAATTAATTACTTTAATAATAATACAGCAATATAAATAGGCATGTAATAAAATATCCTTAAAATAATATAGGCTATTGAGACATTGAGCAGATTTCAAAAATGCAGACATAGCTACAACACAGATTTCTCGTTTTTATTTTAGAATTTAATACCTTTGGGTAAAGATACGCGTAACACGTATATACGCTTGAAAGTGTTGTTTAAAATTTAAATACTTACATTGATATAGAGGATTTGCCATTTTTTTGTCTGTTATTTTACTGCATTTAAATTTGATTTACAAAATATAACGTTTTTACTTTCCACACGATAAGTATACAATAATCTTACGCGTTTTATGCTGTAAAAATTAAAACAAACTGAATACCTATTGATAATCAATCGATATTGAACTTCAAATATAATCTAACGCTATTACAACTATAATTTATTTAAATGTATAAAATGCCCTTACGTATGTTTAAATATAGGTATTAAGTCATTAAAAGAATGCTCCGACACTACACCTGCATTTTTTGTCTTCGTCTTACAAGTACGCACAAATGGCAAATTTACGCCCAGTAGTTCACATTTAGCTTCATATTTAAAAATTAGAGTGAATCAACCTATTATGAAACTAAATGACAAGAACATTATCAGCGTTCGTATATTGGTATTTTACGATAATTCAGTTTTTAAGCGAATAATGAGCATTTTTAAGTTGCGCTATTTTATATATGCAAAACTGGCTAAAAACCAACATACGAACACAAATAATATTTTATCGTTAAGTTTCATTATAGACAGGTTCACTTTTTAAACTAACAAAGTTAAACGTCAACTATATACTACGCACTGAGCGTATAAATTTGCTAAGTTGCGCTCTTGCAAGACAGTGAACAAGTGCAGGATGGGCCGGGTATAGTCCTGTTAATAAAACATACAGGCCACAGATACATAATATTAGGTTTTCTTATTGTGCAAATATAATGGAAAAGTACAAACTATATATATTTATTCTAAATGTTATTTATGTTTTAACCAATACTTTAAGTATGTAGGCGTACTACAGCCATATCATTAATCAAACCCTGCAAAACTGTAAACTGTAATATGTCTGTTTGACATATATTTATATATATGGTTACTACATATTATACTGAATTCTTCTGACAAAATGGGTGTGTCGGTAATTTTTTGTGTAAATTTTTGCGTGTATTGTGATATGTGTTTATATTTTTATAACGCATTAAATCTTATATTATACATAAATGGATAACATAATATGGATTATATATGCTATAAAAAAAGATTAATAACAATTATTTTTCATTGTATTTAGTGAATGGATTTCAGTAAATATGAGTTATCAGCATATCTGTATTATATAGTCTGAAATCTTTTTTTTAGAAATATAAAAAAAATACAAACTGCCTGTATATTATAATAAGTACAACAATAAGTAAAAAATTTGATAAAAATTGAAAGTATACTAATTATTAAAATAACATGATTAGTAAAAATAAATCCAGATTATATATAGTGCATATTGTTTGAAAACAAAAACATTTTTATTTTATTTTTTCAAATTTTATATTATAATCATACAATTATGGTGTCAGGAAATATGGACCTACTGGCTACTATGGTCTTCGACCTTTTTGTATTAGGTATTTCAATATTAGTTCCAAAATTTAAATAAATAAAAATAAAAATTATGATTATAATCTTAATGATATATCTATAATTTATAAGGACACATTAAGCATTAAAATATTAGATGCAGTATTAATGTATTTTGTTTATAATTTTACAAAATAATTACAAAAAACAATAAAAACAAAGTACCAACATTTGGCAATTTTGATTTTTGACATTGACATGTAGATTGCGAGTATTACATGTTATGTACAAGGTGTAACACAGAGACACAAGGTGTTACCCTCCTGTTTTAATTAATGTATTTATTAGAATTTATTATATTTATTAGATTATTTTATTTTGCTTTTTTATAAATAAATATTTAAATATTTTAAACAACAGTTGTCAAATTATGTTGGTTATTATTTATATATTCTATAGCTAATGCTACTATTGGAACTTTTTCTTCTGAAATCAAGATAATATAAGTCTTAGTATTTAATTATATACCTCTTAAATAATTTAATATCTATTGTGATTTATTATAGGATATATATTTAGTAAAAGATGCAATGAATTCCTAAAAAGGTAAATTGTATACAAAATATTTTGACACCATTTGATCAATGAAGCAAAGTGAATTACTATTAACAATTCTTAAAGAATAGTCTTCAAAAGTTAAATTACACACTTGGGGTAAAGAAAATTGTATACTTGATGTATTGTACATAATAATTAGTAATTTATTAATGAACGTTAAATGAAGAATTTTCCAGATAAAAACATTGAAATAGAATGGTATGAGTTATAAATGAATAAAAAGAAGGAAGTGCAAAATGCAGTTAAGATAATAAAATATAGGAAATTGTTAAAGGCTTATCTATGGAATATATGTATTATGTCCCTACTTTAAAATACAATATCAATTATTTTATTAGTCATAATTTATACAGATAGTGAGCTTGATTTCAAAAATACATCTTCATATTTATATGACAAAGATTTGGCTTAGCCAAAATTTGGAGATTTCTGGAAGAAAACCATTAATTATTGGCTGAATTTTATTTCACTAAAGAAAATAATGCTATTGAAATATTCAAGACCTGGAACCATTATACCATGCTACTGGGTTATAAACTTGTGAGATTTTATAATATTTAATAAATTCATAAAGTATAATATAATAAAAAGGAGACCAAGTACAGTTTTAACACTTAGTGCATGTACCTGTTTCACTATATTATTTTTACCAACAATTTTTTCTCATACCTATCAATGGATAATGACTATTGTCTCGTTTCTTAATATTCATTGTAGGCCCTTAGTGATTAATTAATTAATTTATAAAGTCTCACCTGATGGCTTTTGTAAATTAAATAATAATATTACAATAAAGAATATAAGAAAAAAGTTTAAGAATTATATATGTAAGATGAACAAGTGATAGAGATTAACAATATAAATAATTTAAGTTATTGTATACAATAGATATATGTATAAGACAATAAGTAGCGATTAAATTAATATTATCAGGGTGGGAATTCAGTATTTTCATAACCCATATTAATGGATTATTTATACAAAAATTAGTTTGTCAAATGAAAAGTATATAAACAATTGATATAAAATTTAATATCATGAAGTTTTTTTTGTTTTAACTCCAGTACTTTGTTAAGTTGTATTGTTGTAACATTGTGTCTGTGTGGAGTTAGTTATAACACACAAATATATTGTTTAATTTTTAAGTACTTCTAAAAACAAGTAAAATATTTCAAAATTATACTATTCTATGAGTCATGTATATTATATATTACACATTAGAATTTAGAAGTAATAATATTAAGATTCAAAAACAAAAAAAAAAAAGGTTTGCAAACGGGTGGTACTGCCCTGCTGTTTTATTGGTATCGAGTGAGTCATTATAATGGATGTGTTAAATTTGAATTCAATGATATAAAATCATTGTATACATAAAACAATTCTGAGCGAAAACTGTGTGTCAGACTGTCGGCCTACATAACTAAGTGTATTTTATGATATTATTGGTATTAAAATAATTAATTTTACTATTAATAATACAGTAGGTTGAATTAATTTTTGCAGAAAACATTGCATTTATAAATGTCATTGAGTATATAAAATATAATAATGCACTTAAGCACACACAAAAAATATTTTTAAATTACAACGAAATAACTACTTAACATTTCTAAATTTGAACTTAAAATGCTTAAAAAAAAAGTATGCCTATGCATTTTTAATATTTCTCAACTGCTATTATGAAAATTTATGAGGAATCTTGTATTACATTTTCAAGTTTTTTGACTAAACGAAAAAAATTTTATCGATATTTATAGAAAAAAACAAAAAAAAAATCGAAAATTTCTTTTGCCTAGTTAGAATTAAAGAGACAAAATATTTTTAAAATTTTAAAGTATATAAAAAATAATAATCTTAAAGTTCAATGAAAATTTTAGATATCTATGGTTATTTGATTTTTAATTATAACAAAATAAGAAAATCGATCCTTGAGAAATCGTTTGTTTATGAGTGAATATCCAATGTCTAATTTCAAACGCTCATAAAAAATTAGTTTGACTTTCCGTTTAACTTTTTTCTTTTGTGGAAGGTAGGAAAACTTACTAGGAATCGTGAGATAATTTTTTAAATCTTAGGTTCAAACAAAACTTGTTTTATGAATTTCTAAATAAAAAAAAGCGTTTTTTGTGTTTTTACGTATTTTGTCGAGTTTTTAAATTTAGACGCTTATAATAAATTATTATTGTAGACTTTTTTTGTTGACGCTCAACTTTTATTTTTTAATTTTAACTTACAACAAGTTATGAAGAACATTGTATTACATTTCCAAATGTTTTGACCGATCAAAAAAAAATTTATCGACAAAAAAAATCAAAAACATTTTTTATGCTCTTATATAGTTTAAAAAAATTCAAAATATATTGAAAATGTTATGACGCGTATAAACATTTTCTATAAACATTCAGTGAAAATTTCATATAGCTACAATTATTCTTTTTGAGTTAGCATAAAAAACAAAATCGATTCCGTCAAAATCTGATTTTGTGTAAGAATTTCCATTTGTCCTTAATTTTTTTCCTCCCTACGCGTTTGAAAACTTTAAGGAATTTTCAAAAATAAACTCTCAAAAGTACCAAACTAGAAACGACCAGGAAAAATACTGATGTTTATCTCTTAAAGTCTTAACCAACAACGACTTTCATCGTCCGTATGTCGATCATAATATTGTTTAATTGAACCATATTTTTATGGATAAT
>JACXSJ010002812.1:25772-36998 GCA_014851325.1 Pentalonia nigronervosa
ACTTTCATCGTCCGTATGTCGATCATAATATTGTTTAATTGAACCATATTTTTATGGATAATATAGAGATATTTCGTTCGGTCCATCTACATGTAATATCTCGGTCTGAAATTCCCGCTATAATGAACCCTACCTCTAACTTCTCAGATCGTGCTGCGGTAACGCGATTCGTCCGCAGCCGCCCCCCCCCCCCACTCGCTGTCGTCGGCTCGACAATATAACATTATAATTCGTCAACGGCGACGACCAAGTTCGTCAGTGGTGTTCGTGCAGTGTTCCGCGGTAATCAACTTTTTCGCTCGGATATACATAAGTGGCGCATTATCATATCGCAACGGTCCTGTAGAGTCTCCCTACACGCGCGCTTACGATGGCCGTTTGTGCGGCAAACCTGCAGCTTTTGAACGTGTTGAGGTCTGCGTGGGACGCGGCGTGCCGGGCTTTGGCTTCCGTGGTCGCGGCGTTGACGGGCATGGCGGCAGCTCCGTCCGTCGGCGCGGCTGAGCCCGCCGTCGTGCCACTTAGCGTAAATTACCATTTCACGCGCCAATGCAACTATAGTTGCGGATTTTGTTTTCACACCGCCAAGACGTCGTTCGTGCTGCCGCTGGACGAGGCGAAGCGCGGGCTGACCATGTTGGCGGAGGCCGGCATGAAAAAGCTCAATTTTTCGGGCGGCGAGCCGTTCATCCGGGACGGCGGCCACTTTATGGGAGAACTCATAAAATACTGCAAGACGGAGCTGCGGTGGGCAGGGATCAGTATATCGATAGTTTCGAACGGCAGCTTAATCCACGAGAAGTGGATGAAACTCTATGGCAAACACGTGGACATGCTGGCCGTGTCGTGCGACTCGTTCGACGCCGACACGAACCGGACTATCGGCCGTCGACAGGGCGCCCGAACCGATCACGTAAAAAAGCTGTACCAGGTGCGCGAGTGGTGCGGTTTGCACAGGATCGCGTTCAAGATCAACACCGTGGTGAACACGTATAATGTGAACGAACAGTTCGCCGAGCATATTGACCGTCTACGACCGGTCCGGTGGAAGGTGTTCCAGTGCCTGTTGCTGGAGGGCGAGAACGCTGGCGAGGGAGCGTTGCGCGACGCCGCCCGGTTCTACGTCACCGACAAACAGTTCGACGGGTTCCTGCGCCGGCACGCCGGAGTCCGGACGCTGGTGCCGGAGAACAACGACGCGATGCGCGACAGCTACTTGATCTTGGACGAATACATGAGGTTCCTCAACTGTCGCAATGGCAAGAAGGAACCCTCCGCGTCCCTGCTGGACGTCGGCGTCCAGCACGCGCTCCGCGGTTCCGGTTTTGATGAACAGGCGTTCCTGGAGCGGGGCGGCGTATACAAATGGAGCAAGCAGCAGCTGTCCGAAGCCGAGCTCGAATGGTGACGGGCCAAACATTTTCTCTTTCATCACTGCACCTCGTCTTGCCTATATTATTATATTTAATGCAATTATTATGGTACGCGCAGTTAGGTTCTTTTAATTTAGTTCTATATTTGTTGTGTGCTGTTATTTTTCAATAACCACGATCGATGAATTTTTAAATCGGCACAGAAATTATTCATTTAGACGATTTTTTAATAACTATATAATCTTAATCCATGCAGATTTTCATAACAAAAAAATTAATTTCAAATATATATATATATATTGGTAAATATGTCTACATCATAAATTTTAAAAAATCGGTCGAATCGTCATGTTTCAAATTTCGCCTTACTCTATATCTACTACCCAGCTTCGTAAATTAAAAAAAAAAGACATAGCTTTGCGTCAACTTAAACAACAAATATAATATTGCTTCCTGCATGACTTGCTGGGTATAAGCTAAGAAGTAGATAAAGCAGATATACTTCAGACCTTTGTAGACGTGGAAACGGACATAGCACTACAACAGAGTACAGACATGAACCGTGCTCTGGCGCCTGCTATGCGAATATACGGCCGCGTGTCCAAAATCCAGGGCAAAATGTTATGTAGTGGTCTTGGGGTGAAATTTATTGTGGGGTTTCCAAATGAAAAAACAAGAATGACATTTAATATTGTTCATAGCACCTACGTCCGACATCCTACATTTAGTATAATCTATCATTATTCATTAATATAATAATATGTATAAATTTAAATTTAATTAATTTTTCTGAATTTACCGTTAATATATAAAATACGAGAGGGGGGTGAGGAGCTACAGCAAACTCGATCCCCTCTAAATACAGCTCTGCCGAAATCTATTCCCTCAAAATAAATAGAAAATAACATATTTCACACTTGACTAATTAAATGTCAATCGATTCGATGAAGTTTATAATGCATTGCATTTAAGTGGTCAATAGGTGTAATATGGTACAAATGTGATATAAAATATTTATTAAATATCTATAAACTATACTCCTATAGTCTGTAGTTACTACTTATGCTGTATATTTTATATAATAAACTAATTTTTAGTTAATTTATGAATTTTATACCACGTATGAGTATAATATGTATAGTTGTATAATAGTTGTACACTTGTACGTAGTATGATTATATTATTAATAATAAAATCTATTATGTCAATTATATTTTAAGAAATATAATAGAATTAAGAATTAAAAAATAAGTATTAAAATTCTTGGTTTCTATATAAATAAACGTCTTCATTAAAAGGGCGGTATACTTGCATATTGTGTTGTTTCTGTTTTACAAACGTATACATAACATAATACATTTTGTGTTCAGCAATTACATTTTTTGTGTATAAAGCTTAGTAAAAGAGTGAATTGACCTATAATAACATTTATAGGTAATAATATTTATCAGTGTTTTCTCGTTGGCATTTCACTATATTTTAATTAATAAGCAAGTTATGAGTATGTAAAATGTAACAGTCTCCTAACTCTCTTAGCAATTAAAATTCCGTAAAAAAATACGACATAAAACAGATAAATTACCTTTAAGACTGATAATAGGTTAATTCATTCAAATATTAAACCTTGCTACACAAAATTATAACTACTAATCACAAATGCATTTTATTATGTATACGTTTGATACGTATTTTTTAAGACCGTGACAACACATGCCAATATCGCGTACGAACTTTTAATGAAGACGTTTATTTGTATAAAAGACCCGGTTTTAAGAAATATAACGGATATAATAGATTATACAAAAATTAAACATCCTATCTTTTATTTAAGTTCCACTGACTGGGTGATATACGATTGCGAACGTTTTTACCTGCCTTTTTTCGTGCAGCGTTGCCAGATTTAGTGTTTGTCAATTATATTTATGCAATAAAATGATTAAATGTTATTTGTCCACATTTTATTTTATTTTTAAATAATCAAATCGTATAAAGTTCAATTTAAATTATTGTTCCTTCCTAAGTAAATTTCACCAGTAAATACAAAATCTCTAAGTTTTTGTAATTATTTTTTAGAACTATCAAAGGGTCAGATAGAGCTTTTATAAGACGTACAATGGTCAATTTTATAACCCCCCCCCCCATCCATCAACAAACGTAGTGATTTCAGTTTTAAAACAAACACAGACATAAACGTTGACAATAATAAATTCTATTAAAAACAGTATAACATAATCCTATGATCAAAAAATATCAATGTAAAATTGAACCATCAGTCAAAAGTTACAATGACTATATAGTACATAAGAATTGAATTTTATACAAACAAAAAACTAACCATTTATACCAAGGAAAAAATGTAAAAAAAAAAAATAAGAAAAAAATTCATAAATTATTAATTTGTAATTTTTTTTTTTTTAATTCGTAACATATATATTATGTAACAGTATTATTAATATCGAATAGTTTTTTATTTTTAAAAAATGTTTCAATTAAATCTCCAAAAAAAATAAAACATATTCAGAAAATATACACTAGTTATCTAAACTTGGCAATGTAGCCTAAAAAACCGTTTGTAATTATTCGTTTTTTGGCTAAAAAAATTTTTTTGATTAGTGAAATTCGTTCGCAATCATGTTTTAAAAAAGGTAAAACGTTCACAATCGTGTTGAAACCCCACTGGCTATGTTTACGTGACGGATGACTGTTACAACTTATTACTTATTAACTTACAAGAGCTACAAGTATAACTGAGTAGTGTCGTAGTCAGAAATTTTTTTTTTAGAAGGCATTTATTTTTTGTTCTCTAGTTTTTGTAGAACTAAAAAAAAAAATTAACATCTGTTACTTTAAGATGCCATTGTTCAAAAAAAAAAGTGCTCCCCCCCCTGGCTACTGCACAATAACCGAGAATGTAATATAAAAATAAATCCATTATCCTCGTGGATACGTAAAGCTTAAAGTTAATGCTAAAGCTAAAGCTAATGCTTTGAAGTAAATACAAAAAATATATATACTTACAGTATAAATGTATAACAAATATATTATTATATAAGTACTCTTGAGTTATGTATCAACCTATATTAAATGTATTTATGTTTTTTTAATAAACTCAAATATACTTTTATACGTGGACGCGTTAGTTTTTTTTTCAGCATTACCTAAGTGGCTCCAGTGAATGAATTTCATTCATTATTTGTCCGTTGTACTCTGTATGCACCTACTTTGTGTATGTATAAGCTCGTGCGTTGTTTAGATTCTATTTTTCTATTGTTTGTTGTCTCGACCAAAATTGTTTAATAACGTTTTCTATTCTCACATTAAACGTCTAATTTTAGTTTGCAACAAAATTATAAAAAAAAAATTTATATTGCTAAAGAACCACACGAATGGTTGTACCTCTTAAAGTTTTTACAGCATTGAAAAACCGTGACTGGCGGCTGTGTGCTTAACACGTTAAGGTCCGATAGTGTTTTCGGCGCAGAGCCCGCGTCACCACGCCAAAAATACATACTGACATCGGCGATATGCGGCTCTGCAACATACTTTATCCTATGTAACTAATTGAAAATAAAAAAATTAGTTTTATATTTTTTCAATAGTCCTGCATACTCTGGAACACGCTGTATACATCATAAAATAATTTGTATTAATATATTAGTGTTGGGAATGTTATTTATAACATTTATTATGTCTAGTTACAAAATAATATAATAATAATTAAAATAATATGGTATACTATTTTTATCGGCGACCATCGTCGTTATAATTTCGGGGAAAAAATAAATAAACAAAATTAAAAATCAATTATATCTTTATTCTTAAGAAGGAACTTGATGGCCTATAATAAATTTCAAAACGTTATTCCATTGCTGTAAAAAATATAAATGATTAAAGTGAACGCCTATGTTTGTCGACAAAGGCGATCGGGCTACGTTATTGATGTCGACTACTCGTCGACAATGACGTTGAAAATGTTAATATAAAAAATATGTATACTTATCTGATCGAAACAGAAAAAGTACATTATAAAGACAAAAATACAAAATGGCATAAGACACAAATACCTCTCTCTCTATTATATTCAATTGTTATTGAAAATATCTAGTTGTACATAGTTGGGATGGTTTTTGAGAGGGTGTGGAAGGATCGTTACTCGTCTCTCACCACGCACGTTTTAGCGTATTATTTGTATTATTTGGACCTGTGACTCGTTAATGCCTTAATGGTAATGTGGTGTTGTGGTGTATTATTATTCAGTATTCATTTTTCAGTACATAATAATATATTCATATTGTATTATTGTAATCTTTATTATTTGACAAGTACTTCGGTAGAGGGAACCAACTTATATGAATAAAGTGAGTACTATGAATCTAATTATAACTAAAATATAATCCTTAATAATATGCTTTCGTCTGTCAGTAAAAAGTATAAAAAAACAAAAGTATTCTTGAAAACCAAATAGAATTAGAACTTTGTAGGAGGCTATGCTCCCAGATGGTCATAAGATAAATAAATATTCGGGATATAAGGGAAAAAAAGAAGAAAGAGAATACAACCATCACTTCTGTTGATTCATTTAAAATTATATATATATATATATATTACATAACACATGGATACATTGTCTCACACGGTTTCGACTGTCTTCGGACTTAGACTGACTAGACAGTATTATGTCAATCGTCGTCGATCGTTGGCGGATCGTTTCGCCTACAATTAATATAAATAAAATAGTAATAAAAATAGTAGATTAGCTGCGGTATATGCTAATCTGTTGTCGATGCGATAAATACGCGACGACAGCCAAAGTCCTGCAGCTGTACACAAAAATAAAATAAGATCATACAACTTGGAAGATAAATTATTTAAAAAGTTAAAAGTCTCCATATGCGTTAATCTGGTACCTATTACCTTTGGTAGGGTAGCGTTGGTACTCGGTGTAGCGCACGGCTGTAGAATGTAGGTAGCCCTTAAATGGTTATCCAGATGGGTCGCCGGTATGCCAGAAATTGAACTGAAATTTATAATAAATTATTATTATTAATAATAATATGTAATATGTTTAGCTATATGTCTACATTACGAATTTGCAGTGGTGATAGGAGGGTCGTGAATATTCTAGGGAGATTGAAAATTGATTTTTTTGTTCAAACATTTAAAGTATTAAAACCAATGGTTAGGTAATAGGTTCTGTCTCAGGTGCTGGAAATTCCATGAGATTTGTAAATATGTTATCAGTCCCGAAAATGTATGTTATCAATGCGTATGTGCCAGGACTTTTGCTCACTCGGATGTTAAAATCGAAAATATCCCTCGACTTGTGTAAAATCACCTCGGATGGGCCTCGGATTTCATCAATATTGTTTTCTAAGTACACTTACTGCTAGCAAAAAAAGCAGAAAATCATTTTATCCAGCGAGAGTATTGAGCCTGACATCAAGAATTGCCAGGTATGAATATATGGCCACGCTACATTTCAATTAGTTCATGATATTGCATATTGAGTATTTAAAGATTAAGTCCCGGCGCATAGTGGGAGGAATTCGAAAATAACTGGACAAAAATATAATTTTTACTTATCTTATAATTATTTTGAAATTGATATTATTCGTTTATAAGATTGTTATTGTCAACATAATACAACAATTATCTACAGCAGTGTTTCCCAAAGGGTGTGCCGCGATAACTTTAACTTTTTTTTAAAAAAACATAAAATGATTTTTTCCAAAATATTAAAATATATAATACAAATAAAAATAATTAATACAAAAATTAACTTTAAAATTACAGAAAAAAAGATATAATTATAAATTTTAGTGTGAAACGTGTGCTTGATGTTGTTTGCATAATAGTTCAATTCTAGGAGGGATCGACGATAAACACACTAACATTTCTTGTTCAACTGATAAAAGTCGTTGGCGTTTCTTATTTTTAATATTTGTTAGTGCGGAAAACTCAAGTTCACAGAGGTATGTTGTAGAAAATGATAATAATATATTTATTGCAATTTCTGTAATTATCGGATACTCTGTTGTAATAAAACTCCAAAACTGGAACAGTTTAAGTTCATTAAATATGCGCCATCATAAACCTCATACCATTGATCAAATATACGTGTATTTATATTAGTGATGGGAATATAATCGAACCATTCGATTATTTTAAAAAAACCGTTCGAATAACAAAACAATCGAGTGAATTAATCGAAGAAAATATTCGATTGATAAAATTAATAGTAAAAAATAAAAATCACAACAAAATAAACATGTAAACATGTTAACATGTAACCATAATTATGGTAAAAATAATCGAATGCTTTTCTTATCTCACTTTTACTTTTTTCGCCTGCATACTACTGAATAGTGAATACTGACTACCGTATAAATGTATAATAATTAATAAGCAATAATTATGTATATTATATAATTGCACTCAGTTGCAGCGTATTTATTATATTATTAAATTATTAATAATATTATATTATAAATATAAATTTAATATTCATGTCGTGGTTTACTGTGGGCATATTGAATAGAATAATTCACTTTATTTTCGATAGCAAAAACTGGAAGTAGGAAATGCAATACAATTATTTCCAAAAATAGTTTTGGAAAATCGTCTAATATATATTCTATAATAGTATTATAGAAATAATAAAATACTAAATAACCAATAAGAATAAGATACAAAAATCAATATTACGTATTATTAAATTATTTAAATTATTTCCAATAATAATATACTTACCACTAAGTCAGTAGTAGCACCAACTATATATAGTGCGTTTCACAACAACTGCGACTCGACACTAACGCGACTCGTGGCGGTTTTGTCTCAAACCAGGGGTTCTCAATCTAGGATAGAAAATAAATAGCATGCGTTTTTTCAAAACAAATGGTAATAGCGGCTGGGTTATGGGTATGTTTATTTTAATGTACCACTGTTGTGTATGAATAGGTTTGATACTCCCTACCGACCCCATGCGTAGGAATGTGGTTAAACAACCCCCCCTGTTGCAGCTATATTTATTGTGCCCCATCCAGACTCCAGTGTGTAGTGCGTACTGTTTTACTGTTGTTCGTTGTTGACTATTCCTTACGCATTACTTACGTATTACGTCTGCGCGATTTATATATATTTTTTAATATAATTAATTATTTATTTAAAAATGTCTAACCATTCAGTAGATATTCACTCTCAAACTAAAAAAATGGTTTTTAGTGTATATTTGTATTTTAAAAAATTATCTAAAGACTCGACGAATCCTGAAGTAGCAAATTTTTTTCTACAAGCGCAACAAAAGACTTCTGAAGCATGTGGTATCAGCATCGGCAGCGTTAAAAGAATAACATCGGAAGGCTCTAAAGCCCCTTTAGATCCAGAAACTGAAGAACCGAAATTTACTGTTTTCTCCTCGTAAAACATTCAAACGAATTAAATTTGCCACAAATATTGGTGATTTTGACCAAGAGGTTATACGACGGACGGTCCACGAATATTATGATAAAGATGAGTTTCCTACATCCAAAAAATTTTTATCTAAATTCCAAGAAAAAACTGACTACAAAAGTTCTAATACGTCGATGTGGAGAATTTTGAAGTCATTAAAATTTAGGTACAAAAAATGCAATGACGGCCGTCGATTTCTGATGGAGAGAAACGATATTGTCGCTATGCGTGTACGGTTTTTGAGACAAATAGTTAATCTTCGTAAAAACAATGATGTTCGACCAGTTGTCTATTTAGACGAGACATGGGTGAACCAAAATCATACACGGAATTACATTTGGAAAAATTCGGAGGGTAAAGAAGGATTTAAAGTACAGACAGGCAAGGGAGGTTGGATTATTATTTGCCACGCTGGTTCGAGTTCATTTGGGTTTGTGAAAAATTCAAAATTAGTATTTCGGTGTAAATCAGGTCCATCTGAAGACTATCACTCCCATATGAACTCTGTTATATTTAAAGACTGGTTTATACAAATGCTCAACAATTTGGGAGAGCCATGTGTCATAGTTATGGACAATGCATCATACCACTCTGAT
This sequence comes from Pentalonia nigronervosa, assembly GCA_014851325.1. Classification (NCBI taxonomy): domain Eukaryota; kingdom Metazoa; phylum Arthropoda; class Insecta; order Hemiptera; family Aphididae; genus Pentalonia; species Pentalonia nigronervosa. The sequence goes on from JACXSJ010002812.1 coordinate 35,194, forward strand.
CTTGTTGACAATTATCCAAAGAGTAATGAAAAAAAAATCAATGTCCAAAAATGGCTATAAGAAAAGGGAGTTCAGTTTTCACCCCTGGAAACGTTACCGGAGTTACGAGAGCGAATCAAGCAGTTAATACCACAAGAAAAAAAATATGAGCTGGATCAGATTGCGTTGTCAATGGGTCATATAATCCAATATAATCCTATTGAGCTAATTTGGGCGCAAGTAAAAGGAATAATCGCCGAAGAAAATACAAGCTTTAAAATCGCGGACGTCGAAAAATTGGCTCATGATGCACTGGATTCCGTCACAGTTGACGACTGGAAGAGGTGTGTGACACATTGCAATAAACTGCAAGACGATGATTACGTAAAGAGGGCTTACGTGACGAAATTTTGGAACATTTAATCATGACAACTAATCCAGACGATAGCAGTGAAAGCGAAGATGATGACTATTAATAAAAATATATATGAAATATATGGAATATATTTCATACATATTTTTACCAACATAACCATACGTAAATATTATGTAATATAGATACATGTAATTTTTTTTACATATTTTTATAGTTTTAAGTTGTTTAAAAATAATTAAGTGTAACATAAAATATGATTCGTTGATTATCTTATTTAATAAATGTATAATTTGAAAAAGTGTAAAATATTCGTTATCAATTTTAAATTTGCCGCGGTTTATTATGCGCTATTTAGCTTTAAAAACCCTAATGAAAAAACACCACGAGGCGGATTAGCGTCGAGTCGCAGTTGTTGTGAAACGCACTATAATAGTTCAATTAGTTAGTAACTATGATCATCCGAATAATAAAATAATCGAATAGATTTTCAGTCCAAAACTCCAAAGTAAGAAATTTATAATTTATTTTCATAGACAAAAACGATATTAGGTAAATAATAATAAATACACTTCAACCGAGTGTTATCTAATTGTATTATTATTTATTGGTATGGGCATACCAATGAGTAATGTCCATTGATTATACCTTATAAAAATAAAACCAATTGCTATAAAGTAGTCAGCAGTATACGGGTAGTGAGATAAAAAAAAAAGCATTCGATTCTATTGTATCGTTCGAGTGAAAAACTGATTGGATCATAAAATTTATCGATTACTAATCATTCGATTGTTCCCAACACTATATAATTTATATGTTGTTTATATTTTAATCAACGATAATACTCGCCTAAATTTTTACTTTGTATATCCACACGTGGCCCGGTAACGACAACGCCATCTACACGAATTTCTCTTCTCAATCGTAAGTCAACCCACCGCCCGTGGCTGCCGCTCACTGGAGTTGCTTGATGGCGTTGCCGTTCACGATTGAAATCGAATATCATGTTTTTCGAAACTACCGCCGTACGCGGGAAAATGCATTACACAAATTATGGTAATTAGTGATGGGAATAATCGAACGATTTTAATAAACGAGTATTCGAATGATTCATGATATACATTGCTTGAACTGGTTATATAAATAATTAAATGATAATCTACAAGTGTTAAATGTATTTTAAATCCAAATATTTAAACGTATTATACCGAATAACGATTAGAGTGGCAATTGCCGATACCGGAAATTAAATATTTGAATTAATGATTAAAATAAATAATAATACAATACATGGACGGTCGCATCCTTAATTTAGTACCCAATGACTTAAATCTAAGTATAACAACAAAGGAAAGCAAACATTACAATTCGTTAGAAACGGGTATAGTATACGTGTAGGAAAAGTAAAACTGAGATGAGAAAAGCATTCGATTATTTTTACTACTAATTTTAA
>JACXSJ010002813.1:0-11498 GCA_014851325.1 Pentalonia nigronervosa
CTAATTTTTCTATAATAGTATAAAAAATTTATGTATCGTTTAAAATTAAATCTACCAAACGGTCTGACAACCCACCAGCATATAAATAAAATTTATGATTTATACGAATCTTTGAAAATTATATCCCATCTATAATATTAAAAATAAAACTAACCTGTATTATCGTCTTGAACTTTTTCATTTTCAAATTCGTCCATAGCTGCCATGCAAATCTCGTCCTCGGATACCATGTTCGAAACACCGGCCGGGATATCGGGGGGGGGGGGGGACAAAAATTTTAGGGGTAATCTGTACGTCTTCCTGTGGAGCAACGCAAGGCGTGAACTGTATGACACTCTGTGGAGTGGGTTGAGCAACAATCAGTGCAGGCTGATGATGAGCCGGAACAATGCCTTGGAAAAATATTAGATATAAATTAATATTAGGTATAAATTAATAATAAAAATAAATAAGTATACATACCATGACCTTTTTTCTCATGCCTCTTAAGATTTGACATGACACTGAATGTTTTGATGCATACAGAGCACGGAAAACGAATTCCTCGGTGTCTGAGCAAACTGTCTTTACGCGTGAACATTGAGGGGCACTGATCATAATTAAGCATGTTGATAATTTTTAAGGTAAAAACGAACAAAAAAAAAAAAAGTATAAACGTTTAAAAACACTCAGAAATACTCGAAAACGATGTGTATGTACAACGGTTTGAAACGTACTGAAGACCTGTTGCTCTTCAGAATATATATAAAGACGAATTTAAATAGGTAGTGTGAATTTCTATATAGTCATTTAGTTCATTGAATAAGGTGTAAGCTATTAGTATATCGAATAATCCTAATGGTAGGAAATGTATCTTATTGTCAATCTGACGCCAAACGTTAGGGCGGCGACGGTAGAGTTTTTGCAAGGTATTGTGTGAATATCGATATTTAATTGAATACGAATAATATATGGTGCCGTTCCTGGGGACGTACGTTTTTAATTGATTATCGATGAATTGAATATGGATATGTGAGAGGTGGTTTAGGGATATACATTATGAGTCGGCGACAACCTGGCGACTCGAGCGAATATGACATTTTATATACAAAAGTATATTGGTTATTAAAGTGTGTTATTCACTAATAGGCATTTTAATATCTTTAGTGTGCGACATCCTGGTGACCGGTCGGGCACAATAAGCAGATCGTATTTATGTATCAAGGTTCGGTTTAATGTACATTTTTATATATTATTTCCTCAAGTATATAAGAGGGAACTATACGTTGTGAGAATATTCATATGATTATATATATTATTTAGCTTGTATTTAAATATAGCAGTATTGACTATATCGTTTAACGGATTAGAGTCGAGGTGGGAAGGAGGTACAATGATACGTTCATACCCTCCCGGTTCGGTTCTAATGCAGAATATTATATTTTTTAAATATATGATAAAATATGATAACAAATGATAACTGATAAAAATATTGTGTGATAAGGAGGGCGACGTATGTCGGGCACGTACCCGACCGTCTCAGCGGCTTCCGCAGAGGCGGGGGTTGTAATTTATATTACGTACGTAGCGGATCGTGTGGCGTGATCATGTTCAGGCGGGGAGGGGGGTTATAATATACGTCACGTACGTAGTAGTTCGGGCGGCGGCAACGGCGGGGATGTGGTGATGCGGAGGCGGATGTAGTTATGTGGGGATGCGGTGTTTGAATCCCCCTTTTCATCCTACTTAGACGTATATACAAGATTGGGGGCAAAGAAATTAGTGAGCATATATTTTTATCTCAAACCATGCCAAATTGATATAAAATCTTTAATTTTTAGAGCTAAGGATTGAAATTTTAAAACAAGATGTTTCTTAAGTGGTTATAATTGTAATCAAAAAATATATTAATACACTATTTTTTAAAATTTTTTTCAAGTTCATATATGAACAAATTTATATATTTAAACGAAGAATAACGATGTATGTTATTTCGTAGTATAATTCAAAAACATTATTTGTAGGGACGTATAAAATTATAAATTTTACTATATTATGCAATGCCATTTTCGAAACATTTAAAATAAGGGAATACCTATTTATACATTGAACCTATTCACACTGTTCTACGGAAGGTGGTATTAAAGTTAATAACAATAATAAAATATGATAAAAATTATATAGACTGTTATAAATGTTATAATAATTAAGTACTAATTAATTAATATAATAATCAATGTTTTCGGCAAAATTGATGTCAACCTTCCAATAATACTAATAGTAAAATATGTAACTTAAATAGCTATATCATGAAATATATTTGACATAGGTTGACAATTCTTCTAGTACTATCTCTGCTCAGATCTTTTATCGTAAACAATGGTATAATATTATTGAATTCATTTTTAACACATTCATTATTACTGTGACTTAATCGACATCAATTGTACAGCAGAGCGGAACCCACTTGAACACTTTTTTTGGACTTGTTACTAATTTTAACTTTTTTACCGGATTTGATTTAAATTTATACAAACATTTTTACAAAGCTTAAAATTTTGCATATTTTACCGATGCAAAGTGCATACATTAATACATATTTTGGGACATAGTTATTTATATATCATTCCCGCGTGGACAGTCCGACTGTGCACATGCATTTATCCGACGCTTGATGGTTATCATCGTATCTCTATCAAAAACAAACATAAAATATTCTATCTAGTGTCGAATTATACGTCACTCAAAATCCTCACTATTCTCGGATATACCATACAACAACATCCTGCTAGCAGGGTAATATAAGTAAATATATTTACTAAAATAATAAAAAAAATACTATTTCCACCTCACACACACTACGACACTTATGTATACAGCCGAAGGCACCGCGCACGATGACGTTTGGACTGTTGATAAGATAGCATAATTATGCCCCAGATAAACAATCAGATCGTATCCCCAATTAAAATTGTTGCCAATAGAATCGTTAAACCAACGAACAAAAATAATGAAACAAAAACGAAAAAGTGCTCATCTATTTCACCGCCACAATCACCTACAACAAGAAACATAAATAAATCAAAGATATTCGTTACCCACAACCGCTATTCAATTCTCACAAAAGACGATTCGGGACCTATTATCTCCGACGACACTGATACTGACGTCGCCTGACCATCAAAATCCGGCGCAAACATATACCACAAATGATACACAAAAAGAAATTTTGCCTCCATCTATATTTGTTAAAGGCGTAATTGACTTTCTTCAACTAAGGAACAGCTTCATCGAAGAAATTGGTCCAACTAGTTTCTCATACAAATCTACTTCAAATTACCTAAAAATTCAAACAAATAATCCTGACAACTATAGAAAATTAATCCACTTCCTAAAAGGAATCAATGCACACTTTCACACGTATCAACTACAAGCTGATAAATCGTTTAGAATTGTCATCAGAAATCTACATCCATCCACCACAGTAAATGACATAGCATCAGCAATTGAAGAGATAGGACACTCTGTCAGAAACGTGATCAATATTAAATACGCTCAAACAAAAATACCACTCCCCATGTTTTTCGCCGATCTCGATCCACAAGGAAATGACAGCGATGTTTTCTCCATCATTACTCTGCTTCACACAAAAGTAAAAATAGAAGAACCTCATAAGAAACACCAAATCCCTCAATGCCAAAACTGCCAGTCATATGGCTACACTAGAACATATTACGCACACAACCCAAAGTGCGTCAAATGTGGAAACGATCATCCCACTTCCTCCTGTGTAAAATCTCCAGACCTCCCAGCAAAATGTGCCTTTGTGAAGGAGCACGCCCTGCTAACTACAGAGGATGCACCATATACAAACAACTATCTCAAAGACGCTCCAACATCTCAAGTAAAAAACCTAACCTTCAGCAGCCATTCAACTTCATGACTACACACCAGCCCCACCACCAATAATTAAATAATGAACACCTGCCAAACCAACGTACATATGTTAATGTAACAGAGGATCACCCTTCTCTCAAAAAATATCCCGGCTCCAACAAATAACAACGAACTATCCTCTTCTAAATTCATAGAAGAATTAAAATCAATCATAAATTCTCTTATTTCTCTTCTCACCACTCTAATATCAACTCTCATTTCTAATAAAAATGCTAAATAATAAAATAACCTCAAAATCCCTCTTCATCATAACTTGGAACTCAAATGGTCTAACAAACCACAGAGACAATTTACTAGCCATCCTACAAAACAATAGAATAGATATCGCTTTAATATCTGAAACGCATTTTACGCACACATCACACCTCAATCACCCAGGCTTTAATATTATTAAAACCAATCATCCAGATGGCACCCCTCACGCAGGAGCTGCTATCATAATAAGAGCATCCTCGCTATTCTACCCCCTACCACCATATCAAATAGATCACTTGCAGTCCTGCGGTATTTCTACAACACTCAATAATATTTCCATAAACATCTATGCAGCGTATAGCCTGCATAGATGTTTATGGATTTTAATTACCAAAATCCAATATGAAAACTTCTTCAACTCTTTTAGCCAAAAATTCATAGTCAGAGGCGACATAAATGCTAAAAATACATAATGGGGCTGTCGCACAAATAACCCTCGCGGAAATATCATTAACGCCTTAACACAATCACGAAACTATAAAATACACACTCCGCCCTCACTAACATATTGGCCCACCTCCCTCCCAAAAAACACCAGACATTCTTGACATATTTGTAACCAAAATACCAAACAATCTTCACAGTATAGTAACCAACTTAGATGACCTTTGCTCTGACCACTCATCGCTTCTTCTCACAATCGACACTATGCCTCCATATAAACTAAATAAACCTACTCTAACCCAAGGCACTATGGACTGGGTAACCTTCAGATCTTCCCTTGAGAACAAAATAAACCTCAACATAAATCTAAAATCTCCCAATGATATTGACGAAGCAGTTAATTTCCTCACAAAATCCGTACAAGAAACGGCATGGACCTGCCCATTTCTTTCCACCTTCAAAAACACCACCAAAAACCTCCCCCTCTATACTAGATCTTTAAAAGCGGAAAAACAAAAAGCCCGAGCCACCTGGCAGAAAACAAGATACCCGTTCGACAAACGTGTTTTCAACAATCTCACAAATAAACTCAAAAGACACCTTGCCCAAATTAGATCTGAAAACTTCGCTGAACATCTAATAGCTCTCTCTTCAAGTGACAATTTACTCTGGCAAACTACCAGGAAAATACCCCATAGTCAACCTCCAGTTCCACCCTTGAGAAATGCAGATGGAATGTGGGCAATAAACGACATAGAAAAATTGAATATATTCCATCACCATCTGGACTCCACTTTCAAACCACACGCCGATACTCTCTCCACTAGTCAAATTCAAAAAGTAAATCAATTTTTACTCTATCCATTACCAATGTGTGTCCCTCCCAAACACATACGGCCAAGCGAAGTTAAATATACTATAAACAAATCTGTTTGAAAAAAAAAACTCCAGGCTCCAAACGTATCACTCTGAATAACTGATCCCGTCAACTACGTCTTCTCCCTACATCTAAACACATCAATCTGAGCAACAAAATACTTATATATAAATTACTACTAAAACCTATATGGTCATATGGTATACAACTTTGTGGTTCAGCCAAATCATCAAACATAAAGAAAATTCAAATATTTCAATCTAAATGCCTTCGACAAATTACCAAAGCTTCCTTTTACGTCTCTAACGATACACTCTGTATAAATGATTCCACTCAATCTCTTCAACCACCGCAATCCTCTAATCTCAAACTTATCTACTCTCAGCGTCCTAGGTGACCCTGAAAGACGTTTAAGACGAAAATGATGTCGGGACCTCTTGACTGAATAAAACCTATCCAAACTTCAAGAAGTCCCATCACTGGATGGATTCTTCGTTCAAGTCATCAGTTCATCTTTATTTTATTTTATTTTATTCTTATTCTACTTCTATAACAACACGTATGCTTATTGTAAAAATAATATATTTACAGATTGTATAATAAAACCAATTTAAAAACAAAAAAAATAAAGTTATTTATATATTCACTATTAATTATTTACCATGTGCTCGTAAATATATATATTATATTAACGAGAGTACAAGACAATATTATATAATTTCATTATTTCTAAATGTTTAATTTTTTACCTTAAAGTATAATAATATCATACTCATCTCAGCGCGTCAGCCCACGCGAATTGCCTTTGACATGATACACGTTATTTATTTCATTGTATATATAAATACTTTTATTTTTCACATTTAATATTACATTAATTTGTATACTAGATAATAATCGTATTGAACTTATATAACGTAATACGTACTAGTTTTTCCAATAAATTGTTGTAATTTTTATTATTATTCTATAAAATAATTTGAAGTTTGAGCTCTATGCAGGCTATTATATTTTTGCAAAACGATAAACTTTTAGCTTTTTTTAGGACTTATAATTTTTTGTTCGATTGGTTACCATAGTTTTAATTTCATACTCAAAGTAGAATACTTTTTTATACGTACATCAAACTTTGAGCAAATAGTTTAAAATTATTAACAATTTAAAGTTTGGTTTAAAGATGAGTACTTATTAAAGTGTAAATAATATTCCCAAACTGTTTGCCGTCCTTATTCGTTGTTCTAAATTTTAAATGCTAATAAAAAATATTGGTTCGATACTCGATTTATTTTATGCGTACAAAAGTTCAATAAAAAATAATATTCTGCCACATAACGTGAAATTAAAAATAACAGGTACCATTGCAAATATTGTTACCGGTATTAAATATTATTTTGATAAAAAAAGTTATAAACTTTACTGTTTACACTCAATTTGTATAATATACATGCCGAAATTTTATAGTTAGTTATTCTGTATCGAATGAAAAACAGACTAACACAATTAACGTTTACGCTAAATTTGTCCGTTCTCATATGGATGTATAACAATTATGAATTGTGCATGCTCATTGACCTTACCGTCTCGTGAATTTTTCTTTTAACCTGTATTCTGCGATTGCACATTAATAGTATTTTAATCACTACTCGAGATATAGACGAGTACTCGTTCGAGGTAAATCGTTTTAAATACCATTTTGCGTCATCGTGCGTTATGTGCGCATATATTATTATGTACGATATATACGATCTCGTATATTACTATTTGAGCTTCGTGAAAACGAACAAATAATAATATGCGTCCCAAATGTTTACACGTTCCTCCGCCCTGTTTCCACTATTTTCACTACTATATATTGTCGAGTAGCGAGAAATAATGATAATTTTCCGAAAATTTGGCATAAGCAATCGCGACATTTATGTCGAATCATACATATATTATATTCCTGCAGATGTCTTCAAATTGCGTATAAGTGCGGCAATATCCTCAGAGGCATATTGTTTGAGTTGATATCATCCAAAGATCTGATTTTAACAAGCGGTTACACAGGCAAACAATATTTATAAATTTATTTAACATATTAATATAATATAATATTTGATACCATATTAATAACAAGTAGGTAGGTAGGTTAAAATTCTGAGCAGAGCGATATAAGTTTTACAACGATATGTGATACTTTTTTTTTGTATCCGAAGTCATTCTTTATACCTAACGGATAAATTACTTCAATCTTCATCGTTGAGTGTGATCTGGTACCAAATTGAATTTAGTTGGTACTTTAGGGATCAAAAGTAAAAAAATTTCCAGTACTTTAAAAAAATAAATCGGAAAAAACTAAAAAAAAATACGGTAAACAGAAATACTTACGCAACATCAGTTTTCGACAAAACCCATTTTGTTTTTTGTTTTAATCCATTAAATAAAACACTATAGAAACTTGAAATTGTAACGAAATATTTACATCATCATTTTAGAAACATTTAAATTGTATTTTGATTAATGTTGATAAACTTGTTGTTTTTAAGTCAAAAACTTTAAAATAAATACAAGGATCTTTATATAAGATCTTTATTATATAGCAATAATTACAAGATTTAAAAAATACATTGTCACAATTTTTTAAAAGTTTCTGAAGTAAAATTTTGTCGAGATTGGATTGTTAAACGAAAAATAACGATTTTTCCTGTAACGACTTTAGTTATTTCGTTATATTTCCAAGAAATATTAATCGTAAACACTTGGAACTTTTCGTCATTACGTATATTATTATTTTATGTAGACAATGAAATTTTCAAAATATTTAGATTAATATTATAATGTATATGTCGTTTATATGAAAAATTCTTTCATGCCATTATACGGCATGTCGGTACATGATTTATAATATCGGATTTATAAATTAATAACAGTATAATAATAATATTTTATCATAGTATATGCGATGATTTTTTCAAAAATGAGTTCAATCTATATCGTAATTAGAAAAATTAATTATTTGCAGTAATATAGACATACTATAAAATATCTATACGAATAGATGCTGACACGTCGTCTCCGCTTTGCAGAATTGCGTTTTGGTTTCACATTAATGATTAATCAATGAATTCAAATTTAAATTTTAACACATCCATTATAGCATCCTACTTAATGACGAGATACAATCGAAAACTACTAGCTACTACACATCAAAGTGACTTCCTATACATTTTTATTTTGTTGTTTTTAGTTCATTTTAGATCTCAGCCATAAATTCGAACTAATAAAAAAATTAAAGTGATAATTTCAAGTATTTACTTTAACTAAAGACAAAAATCGATTCTCTGTATAAAATATTAATAATAGTTAATAAGGGTAGTCATGAGAAGAAGTTAAATTTCAGGAATGGTGTAAACGATAAGAGAGAAGCGTTGTGAAAGTTATAGATATCTAAATTAAACAAACAGGGAAAAGCCCATTTGAATACATTGTATAGTAACAAGTAACCCAAAACTAATGATCCAGGCTGGATTTAAAAAAATCAGTATGACCCAGTATTGTTTCAAAGTATTATTTAGTAGATGAGTCTCGGAAAATATGTCAATATTTATACAATATATTATACATTATTTTAAATTGTGATTCACCTATATTACTCTATATGGGCTCGCAAATTGAAGATTTATAATACATTTCAAACAAAAATTTGAACAAATAAAATAAAATCAAAGAATATTTGTATATTTTATTTTGTTATAGGTAGTGCAACAATTGAAACAAATACCACTAAAAACAACTTGAGTGTTTGAACAATTTTCAATGTGTATTTTTTAATTCATTGTTTTTATTTTAAATTGTTTACATCGATTGAAATTTACACTTGTATGTATTTTTAAACAGCGTCTAGTGAATTTATTACAAAAAACTCAAGCTCAAAAAACTACATTATAAGATAGAACAATGTCTCGTATTTTGTTTCATGTGACATTAATATTTTTACTTTTTTTTTACCAAGTACACAACATTGGAATTATGAAGATAGTTTTTATAAAGAAAAAAATTGTATTTACGTCAGGCGGTAAATGACTATAAAGCGTCGGAACGAGCAGCCTGGCTACCTACTCCATTCCCAGTGAATAGTATATATTTTTAAATGATTACTTTATGTGTGTGGCTTGACAGGTCGACGCAGAGGTGTCTGAGGGGGAATTATAGTGCAATGGACCCTTTTTTTTATATTTTATATTATTTTATTATATATTATAATTATTGCATTTTAGGTTGTATTGCAGTATATTAAATTCACCTATTTAATATCTTATTTTTTTCGGTTTATAGCCATCTAATCGTGAATGATTAATCTTAAGGTAAATGAAATTAATATACACATTTCGTAATTATTATACAAATTTTATTGTTATGACGATTAAATTAATTTTTTTAAAAAAAAAAAAAAAAAAACTTTTGCTTAAGGTACCCGACATATTATATTGATCTGTTTTAGATTATCATGAGAATCCATTAAGATTTTGTAGAATATATTATTATGTTTTATGAACATATATTATATTATATTATTTTCGAAGGGTAAAAATTCATCACCATTAGAGCGGGCGGAGGGAGGGGGCACCACTACTCCACGCCACTTTGACATAAATCAGGAACGCATCCGCCTGCGTCAATGTCGTAACGTAATTATACACAAATTGTTGCTTGGTGGTAAGGAGGGGAGGTGGAGGAACTCGCGCATAAATCTTTCGACGAAAAGTTCTTTGACAATATTGCGTGTTAATTTTCTGTACCGACTGCAGAGACTCTGAGTTGATGGGTACCTATATCGTACATGGCGTAAGTGTATAACATATATATTATGCGCACTATATAATAGGTATATACTGTGCCGCCGCCATTCTGAGTTTCGATCGCGACGACGACGTTTACTGCCTCCGAACAACTACCTTCCCAACATATATACAGCACTCGCGTGTCTTCCGACATAATAATGTTATTATCTGCAGGAGCGTCGTCGTAATGAAAAACTGACGGATGGCCAAAGCGAATGCGACGCGAAACTTTCAAAGACGGGGTAATGCGCGTGTGTTGCGTGTCGCGAGCGTCTATTTAATATTATTATTCCGTGCTCGTAAGATAATAATAATAATAATACGATAATGTATATTGTAGTATATATGGTGCACCACTGCTTATACTCGGCCATTGGGTCGCCACTTTCAAATTGATTTCGTCCGACTCGTTTCTCATCAGAGAAATCCTCAAGCACAGAGTACGATTTTGTCCGAATTCAATTTCGCCGGATAAAAAAAAACGCTTAGGTACCCGAATATCGTATCATGCGCACAATCGTGTTACTATTATTTTGCACACGAATTGATTTCTTTTTGAAATGTATCTATGACGGTTGTGATAAGGTTAAGCGATGAACGCAATATCGATCGTAATAATATTATTTTATTACTATGTTTAAAAATATTCTAAATCTTTATTAACTATCTGTTCCAAACCATCTCCTTGCCGTGTATTCGCGTTATTCTTATTGGCAGAATATGGTGATATTGCAACCGAATAAAAATAATAGTTTTCATTTAGCAGTTCTGATTATTGCAAATCGAAAAAAAAACCATTTAATTTTTTTTTTTTCAAACGTCAATGTAGAATGGTATATTTTTGTAGAAATAAATATAATAAATGTCATAGGTACATTTTTTTAATTGCAAAATCACATTTATGTATACAAAATATTATTTCCACATAGAGGGTATACAACAACGACTAAAACGACTAAAAGATAATGTTCACACACGGCTAGCCTACTGCACACATGTTACCGTTGCTCTCATATAATGTTCTGTTTAACTTATCTAATGTTAACCGATTTTATCGAGTGTTAAACTAATTGTCGCATTTTTTAAAGGCAGTGCATAAACCAAACGTCTCATTAGCCGTTTTCTATCATTTTTTCGGAAAACGTTAATATATAAAAAAAAAAATTAATTAAAAATACAATTAACTATTGAACAGCAATTGTAAATCTAATACTCCCGAGACACTG
>JACXSJ010002813.1:11598-36271 GCA_014851325.1 Pentalonia nigronervosa
AAGTTTTCTTCCAAATATTGTTTTTAAAAAACATAATATTATAATAATATAATTTTTATATAAAATACTTCCATGACTAATATTAATTGAACTAACTAATAAAGTAATAACCAAAATAATATTTAACTATATACTATAAAATATATTTTTTATTACATTCTGCCTCCCCTGCCAGCATGGTCTGCGCACGCTTATGACTGTTACTAACGGTAACCTTTGAACTCAGATAAGTCTAATTAATTCATCATGCTATATAACAAGCCATCTAAATCTAAATCAATATCTATCGTTCCGCCTATTAGGATTATCAACAACAAAGTCGTTAATTCTGCAGCCACAAATAGCAATAATAACCCACAGCCATAATCTGAAGCCTATAAACGGTTATTACCTTCCTCGCCAGCTCATCACACAACAGCACATGTAAAAGATTCTATGCTAATGCAGCAGGTAAAGACACCACCAGTGACGGTTTTGGTAGTATTTTTCTGGTAAGGCGACTTATGTATTGACCCCTTCCACCTCCACTATAACAAAAATTAGACTTTATAATAAATGATTTTACGAACCAACACAAGCGATGATTCGAACAAGACAGAAATATAAATAACAATTTCAACGGTTTCTTAATTCTTATCGCTGACTCAGTTGGGACAATAATAACTGATAAATGTGATTATGTGTTTTGATGTTGAACGTGCAACGGCTGCGGGCTGACCATGATACCACGTCATCTATTTTTAGTACACAAAGGCGATATAAAATGAGCCTCGCGATGATCATTACGCATGCGCAATTCTACTACTTATTTACAATCGCGTGCATTTGCATACATATGCGTGTGTGTATAATTTATTTACACAAGTACACACTCCGAGAAGACTTTGGACAGCACCTCTCTGACGTCATCAGAACATGGCTACTGGCTACCAGCGTTTGTTTACGTAATAATTGTTTCGTGAATTTCTCATCGGTTTATCGCTATTTTTGGTAATAAACACGGAATGAAAATAATAAACAATATAATAAAATAATAATTCATATTATTAAACTTTGTAAAGAGGAATTTTTTCTCAAATAAAATTATAATTACGTTAATAATTATTAACAAAATATGTGCTATTGATGAGTAAAAACATATACCTTTTTGAATATTATTTATTTCAAAATTTTAGGTGAGGCGCCGCCTCATTTACCTTACCCTCAACGCCGCCACTAAACACTATTCAAAATACTATGTCTGACCCCCTTCTCACAATCTGGAAAATGCTATTTCTAAGCTTTTAAATGTATTGAAGTCTATAATGAAAAAAGAAATGATGATAAATAACTCGTACACCACCAGCTATCTCCTTATTCTATTATGGAATGCAAATTGCCTTAAAAATCATAAAAATAACTATTCAGCACCCTCCAGAAAAAATAAATAGATGTTGCTCTCATTTCCGAACCACACTTTACTAATGTATCACACAATTTTCTTGACTATAACATGTTTTGTGCAAATTACCCAGATAACACAGATCATGCAGGTGCAGCCATATATGTTAGATCCTCACTCGATTTTACTCTACTTCCCAATTTTCTCACTACCCATATCCAGTCATGTGCAATATCTCTAACACATAATTATACTCCTGTTACAGTACTAACGACGTATTACCCACCGAAAAACAAAATCTCTCCCAATAAATTTACAGGATACCTGAACACTAAGCAATAGTTTTATTGTAGATGGTGATCCCAATTTAAATATGCATCCTTATTTGGTCTTCAAATAACATAAGGATAACTCATAGTCTCGAAGCTGTTCAGAATCGTTTTCTTCGTTTTTAGCATTTAAATTTAAAGTCGAACGTCCGCGTCATTCAGATTATAATCGAATATTATCATATTTCAATATATAATCGTTAAATACAAGGATAAGTAACCTTCATTATTCATTTTTATTAAAACTATTAAATAATCTTATAAACTGCCCTTATTTACTGGAACGATTAAATTTTTAAATTAATACCAAATACACAAGAAATCAAGAAAGTTTTTTAATTAATAATGTTTCTAAAACATACTTAAAATCATCACCTATGAATATACTGATGACTATCGGAAACACTATGGATATTAATTTTAGTTAATAATTAATTAAGCCTGTAAATTATATACCATATAATAGGTACTTTGTTATATTAATTGAATGTAAATTTTATATTATTGTACGTAATTTTATTGTATATGTATCACTATACAATTTTATATATTTGTTATTTTGTAAATAGAGTTTTCCATCAATAAAGATAATAATAATAATAAAACGTATTCTACCCATAGATAATGATGCTAATATCATTCCCAACTCCCAATTTGGATTCCGTAATAGCCATTCTACTATTCACCAAATGCATAGGCTGATCAACAAAATATCATTCGCCTTGGAAGAGGAACTTTACTGTACTGGTGCCTTCCTTGATGTCTCTCAAAAGTTTTACAGTGTGGCATTCAGGCCTACATTTTAAGCTAAAATGTATTCTTCCCAGCCACTACTATTTAATTCTAAAATCTTATTTAAAAGACCGTTTTTTCTCAGTGCGTGTAGGCTCCGCTATATCCTCTCCGACAAGAATTAGTGCTGGTGTACCACAAGGCGCAGTGACCGCCCCACTACTACTCAACATATTTATCTACGATCAACCAAACTTGAACCAAACCCTAGTCGGTAATGTTGCCTACAGCAAAGCTATCATAGCCACTAGTATATATCCATATCTAGCCTCCCTCTACGTCCAAAATCATCTCAACCTTCTTGAAACCTGGTATAGGAATTAGTGAGTTAAAATAAACGAGAACAAGTCCATCCACAGCACTTTCACTCTCAGACAAGGAATATTCCAGCAATTTTTTCTAAACATCTAACTTTTACCTATAACTCAATGTAACGTTACCTAGAAATTCACATCGACTGTCGTCTTACTTGCCTACATCATATTAAAAACAAAGTTTAATCATTAAATAATCGTCTATGTCTCTTTCGTCCCTTACTAACCTCCAAAAATATACAACTACCTAATATAATTATTGATTTACAAACTACTGCTTAGACTCATCTGGACATACGGCATCCAGCTCTGGGGCCCAGGAAAAATTTTCAACACCAACCGTATCCAAAAAATTCAGTCAAAAATCCTTCGTATCATTTCAAATGCTCTATTCTATTTCTCAAATAAATTCCTCTACTCTGATCTAAATATATCTATAATCACAGAATTAGCCAAACTACATTACAAATGTTTTAATAACCAATTATAGTGGTGTCCTGACCTGCTCACATAAGTATACAATTCCATTAACTTAATATATATATATATATATATAAATAAATAATGTAAATTCAAATGCATATAAGTTAACTTACTAAGCCTATAACTATTTAATGTCGAAGTACCTCCACCGAGAGGTCTTTTCACTCTGTGATTCATGCATGGACTAGAACTGTAACGAAAAGAACCGGTTTTGGAGCCGGAACCCTTTGAATATTGGGAACCGGAACCTCGCCGGAACACTAATTTAAATTAAATTTGAAAACCGGAACCTTTATTTATATTTATTTAAAAACAGAAAATTAACCGGAACCCATACTTTTTTGTAAAGGTTTTTTACGGTTAATTTCGGTTTTGTTATAATTATATTAATTTTACTTATATTTGTCATTGGTAGGTAATAAGAAATTAAGAACTAAACAAATACGTAGTTATATTATTATTATTTGAAACGGGATCGTGTATTAAGTGACAGTGATGAGTAATTTTTTACTTCTTTAGTCCTAAGTAACTAGTAGAATATCTAGGTATTCTTGTCTATGGCCCAACCTCAATATTAAATCAAAGGTAAAATATTTCATGTGTACTATATTATATTCATCAAATAAGCTTATTGTACAATTATGTAACAGATTGCTTAATAAAGAGTTATGTTAATAATAATAATAAAAAAAAAAGACAAATAATTATGAGCTATGAACTCATATTTGTTTGGGACATAAAAACCCGAACAAAAATGTATTAAGTAATAATTATTACTATTATTATTATTATTATTATTATGTTATAATTTGGAAAAAATTATTTAGACAGAATTGTTAAATAAACTCGACGATGTACATATACTAAATATACTTGTGCATAATATTATTATGCAACAGAGCTGCTGTTAAATTGTAATCACTATTATGTGTTGTACTATTGCACGAAGTCGTCTCTAAAATTCGCACAAATGACGTATAAAATACACTCGTGTATGATTTTTTTGTGGTGCGCAACGAAAAATTATTTAAAACGTTATTTCGTTATTGAAAAAAGTCGTGCGAATATTACGATGTATGTATAGGTACGAGTTTATAATAGTGCAATAGTTGGCGGCATGTTCGGTTTGGATATTTTTAAAAGCGTTGTTTTGGAATAAGCAAATATAAAAAAAAAAAACAAAAAAAAAAAAAAATAGAGGGAAAAAGCCCGTCTCAAAATATCGATCGGACGTCGGTGGATTTAATATTTTTGAACGATCGGAACCCGAAGGAATGACACGACGGTTTATTTGCGGACTCGCCTCTAAAAATAATATGCCCAGTTGACAAACGACGCGCAAGGCTTGCTGCAGCGGACCGATGGACGTTTAGATTAATTATTATTATTTTACATTTCTCGGGCCAATGTATAATATACCTAGTTCTAAGCGGTCGAGAAACGCTACACGGCTGCACGGCCACCGTAATGCAGACACGTACAATAATATTATCGCACGTAAGCGATTCTTTAGATCAGTGGTTCTCGACCTGGGGCAAATAACCTCCCAAAAAAGGTAAATCGAGATTTTCTGAGGGGTAAAGACCAGACAAATTTTTATTTTATGTACTACGCATCATACTATGCGTGTACTACGGTTATGCGGTAATCTGAAAGTACAATTAATTTGTACAGCTTTGGGGATCAATGATCACCTAATGACTCTGATGAATATTATTTTTTTTTTTTTTTGTTAATTTTTTTAACTAATTTTTTTTTTTTTTTGAATTTGCTAATATCTTATTTGATGTATAGGTAATACAGTTTCAAAAAAAAGTTGGGAATCGCTGTTCTAACGAGATCTAGAACGCGTCACGTCGAGCCGCAATGAAATTCATCAGTTATTACACGAATGCAAAATATCATAATATATGGCTATAAGAGTAATATAATAATATGATAATATACACATCCGCCAAAAGTGCAAAGTACGCCTATAAAAAACAAGTGAGCTCGGAACTATATTATGTCTAAAATTTATCGACTTCCTAAAGATGCACGTACGACTTCCTACGTACGACAACTACGTCATCGCGTATCATTTATACTTACATGATGATATATATGTGCGTGAGAGTGATCTGTCTGGACGAGTAACTTGGTCAACTGGAACGAATGCGATATCTGAATGATTAATTATCATTATGTTCGTCTGTTTGCGTGAAAAAAATGTTATGGTATTATCACACGATTTACAACGTCGCTTCAGCATTAGGCAAGCTAGTGCCTAGGTAATACGACATATACGAGGTGATATTTTTAAATTTATTCAACGAATTGACTTTGAATTCTCTTTTCGTTTTACACATTGTTTAATAGTTCTCCCTCCCCCCCGACTATTTTAATATCAATTACCGTTTTTAAATTTATCGACTCAAAATTGTTTACACGTAAAACGTAGATAGGTACCACATAATCTAACACAAACTATATTACTGTATGAGATAATTAGTATAATTTATACGAAAATTCGAACTAGAAAATTTTGTGATACTTTCGTATTTAATGTATTATTATAATAACTATTATGACGTATCTACCTACATAAATACGATATCTTGTTATGGGCTATTGTTCGGAAATGAAATTGAAATAAATAATCTAATTTATTGTACAATAATATAATTATTTGAGTATTTAATTATTTATTTATTTAATAATGATAACAGGCGTTAGTCCAAATTTCGGTTAAATTAAAATAATGATGAATTATATTGAATAACTGTATATAATATATCTTCAACTGTTAAAGTAATTAAAATATTAAATAATAATTTTTATAATATTTAATAGAATCGAAATTAAAATTTTGTTTTTATCTTTGAATTTAATTTTCATTATACGAAACTCTTGAATTTTAATTAATAAATGAATATTTCGCAGACATCCAATTTTTTAAATGCCTAGGTAATTAAATTTTCGAATACACTTTTAAAAAAATGCATTTCATTACTACAAAAAGCACCTGGGTACCTGGCTAAGATACAGAATAATTTATTATCATTATAGTATGGAACTAATTAGATATTACTTACCTAAAATAAAACTTTATTATTCAAACCTATTCTATTATTATTTAGTATTATATTCAAGATTTTTCAGCTAACGGCAAGAATGTGCAAAACTATATAGTATACATTTATAAACATAATATTATGTTGGCGATCAATACTAATAAAAATAACTAAAACGTGAATTATTTATGATCTCTGAAGCAAAAATGCTGCCAATCGTCTGTTTTTATTTATACACATTACTTGAGAGTTTTCAAAGTTCCCAGTAGTTATTAAAATATATTTTTAAGAATAGCCGTACATTTCGACAAATGCACTAATGTACTAATTAAAACTTGGTTTAGAAAAATAATTGTACGTTTGTAAGAGAAAACCGTAGAAAAACAAAATTACACGCGTATACAATATCATTATCCGGTGAAATTAAACTCATTACTCTTTTCATTCGCAGGGTACATTTTGTATGTAAGTACTAAATAAACTTAGCTTTTCCACAATCTCTATTGCTAAAGTTTATAATATTGAGTGGTGGATGAAATAACTTAAAACCGGTCTATAGCGGAAATATGTGAAAAACACGAGAAGTAGGTACTTAAAATAAAAAATAGTTATTATATTCTCTAACCGTGCATATACCGTTAATAACGTATCTGAACAGTTGTATAGTATAAAGTATTGGTCTCTCTCTCTCTCTCTCTTTTCCTCTCTCTCTCACTATTCTAAAAATAAAACTGATCTCATTATGTTGGATATACTTTACTAAATAGTTGATAAAGATAAAAACAATTTATCATATTTGCGTTTCTTTACTGAATGTACCAATTAAAATTATAATATTCTACTCGATCAACTATTTTATTACTCAAGTTTTTAATATTCACAATATACATATTATGATTTTTAATTAAAAAAATAAAAATATAATATCATTAGGCAGACATAGGTGTAAACTTTAATATTTTCATTGCTTATAAAATTTTTTGATCAAAAGTGAAAAGTTTCAAAGTCCAAAAATCACCAGGAATAATTACCATCGAGTTATTAAATAATAAATAACGAAAAAATACTCACTGTTATTGGCGTAGGTAAATATTAAGTTTTGTTTTGAAAGTTGCCTCCTTTAGTTTGAAAATTATGAGTTGAATAAGCACTATAGTTTATATAGGTAGTTTAGAATACTTTTTGTGGTTATTTTTATTGTATATAATTTATTACATAGTTTAGGTAAAAAAATATTACTCTGAATATTATTTTTCATCGTTGATAAATGCTGAAAACAATTACAGATTACATATACTTATGATTTGTTATTTTAAATTAAGTCTTGACTGTAGGCTTTTTTTAATTATTCAATTAAAAATAAAATAAAATCAAGATACAAAAAACAAACGCATAATAATTATTGATAACTATTGTTTTTTTCTTAATGTGTCTATAAAATTGACGTAATAAAAGAAATTCCAGTCCCAATTTAAATCTTTGTCAAACAAATATATCAGAATTTATATTTTCATTCGAGATATGTATTGAGAATTGTGTGCAGTCTAACCAGACTTGTCCGACGCACACTTGCCTCAACATCATTATTTTATTCATTAAAATTACTTAAACTTAATAAAAATAGTAGATAATAGATATAATTAATTATTACTCTATAACCTAATTTATAAAAATGAATGTTTGTTTGTTCGTTTTGCATACAATCAAAAACTACTGGACATACCACTGAAATAAAAGTTATAACAATAGATTTCTAGAGACTCGGGGAATGATTATACCTTATAATGTTTCAACCCCTATATTATGTTTCTATAGGATGGCTCACATATGAATTTAATTTTAGCTATTTAATACCTTATAAAAAATTGGTAATAACGATTTTTGTTGTATTGAACATTTACAAAGAAAAATGAAACGGTAGAGGTATAAGTGTTGTGCAATTGAATATATTTTTTGTACCAATGGATAGGTATCAGATATTGCAATTGTTATTGCAAAATAGTTATTTTTTTTTTCGTAAATTTTATGTACATAATAACGGTAATTTTGGAAGTATGTATAGAAACAAATACTGTCAAAACATGGTGCACTTCAAATGCAACGAAACACATAAATAACTAATATTATATTGTTTACTACAGCGTATTAATGCTAAGAATGCATAACGATAATTACAGCAATCAAAAAGTATTTATATACAAAAATACATTAAATTTTTTTTTAACCTATTAAATTTCAAATGAAAATTTTTTATTCAAATATATATAATTACACACACACACACATACACACACACACACACACACACACACACACACACACACACACACACACACACACACACACACACTATTATACTTAATATTAGATATTTGGAGACAAATATAGTACCGGTTTTGTCATACCATATGTGTGTGCATATATATTTTCAAACATAAATCATCAAATGCTATAATAGCATTATAACTATAGCTTATAACTATTTTTTTAAAAACGTTTATTGATAATGTAGGTACTAGCACCACTAGATATTACATAATATATAGATTCAAGTAAACTAAATTGGCCGTATTAAGTATACTGAAATATAAAATATATAAATTTAACATACGATTTTGTACGTTGCAAAACAATAGGCTTATATGATTATGATCAGTAATTGTCTGAGCTCTATTAGTGCTCAATTCACATAATCCCTCTAACGAGGTTGTCCAGCCAATCCATTGTATTATTGTGAAAATACCTAAAACTGTCGAATATTTTGTTGGTCCCGTCTAGGTAATACAGGCATATTACGGGTCGTTAAAGAATATTGAATCATTAGCTAACGAAGCGATCAAATCACCAATAACCACGATGATATCTATACAGTACTTCACAAGACATAAAAATAAACATATATACTGCCAAAATATGGCAGACAACTCGGGAGAGATCTACCACCATTCTCAAATTATAAGTTTTAAAAATAAAAATAAATGACATACATACTTACACTAATAATACAATCTCACCCTACAGACATTATTGTTACCACCAGACCAAGAATCGGACACACTAGCTCCGTCCACATCTACCTACTATTCAAACACGAAGAAATAAACCACGCAAGTGCATCCAATGCGACGTTCCGATGCATTTCTCACGATCAAACTTAACAATATATTTTCCAACGTTGACCGAAATTCTCCACATCAATAATGTGCATATTAAGCAATCCATTCACAGCAGAAGAAGCACACGGGAACAAAACATCCTTCTCATACTCCACTTTTTCAAAACTATTGATACAAAAATAGTAAAATATAATATTATTATATTTTATGATTATACGATTGTAAAATATATTATACCCGATGCCATGTAATCATAAACCCTAATAATAGTTCAGTGGACTTAAGTTCAAATAAGATATTTGTATTGTAAATGTAGGCTAACAATCTAAAGTGAAGCATTAATGTATAATATATATGGTTGTCATCGTGCGTGCCCGCCATTTGCCTGTCCATTTCATAACTTCCATAACTATTTTAATAATTAATGTAAATGTCAAAAATGTAATTCAAATATTTACATAACTTGGCTACCTCAGATTTCTGTGCAACACAAAACCCATAATTTTAATTTTCAGTAAACTAAAAAATACTCGACATTTTAATATACGTGTCTCATTAAGAGATATAATGAGCAACCATTTTTGAAAATTATATTTAAACATTTTAGGATGAAAAAATTGATCACTTTAGATTCACTATAAAATAGTGGAAATTTTTTTTTTTTTGTATAAATCTTTTTGCTTTATCTACAACGACTGACTTGAACGACTAGGCTGGATATAGCTCTTTAAAACTACAAAACATAATATCGTCAAGACTGTTAATGTTTTTCAAAGCGTAATTTATAGCTAGCCGTTTTCGGGTAAGCGTTACACCCGTCACGAAACACAGTTCTAATAAATAAATTATTGTATTTAATTTTTAATTATTCAAGCGCAAATTAATTGTGTTTATATGTAATTATATGTCCGCCTAAACCGTAAATACTTTTAAAAACGAATAAGCCACAAACCCACGTCAAAAAAGGGTTAAGTTAATGTAATATAAATCGTGATTTCTAACTCTGGTCTAATTAAATTTTCATATTGATAGGTATATATAATGAATACTAGTCCCGCTTACAGATAATCAAGGATAACTCCGGAGCTGTAATTTTTCTAGAATAAAAACCAATTACAAATTAAATTATTATAATTAATATTTCTTTTAAAAAAAAAAAACATAAAAAAGATATTATTTGAGTAAACCATTATTTTTAATTGAACGAAAAAAAATAATACTTTAACACAATTTCCGGCACATTATTGTACATTCAACTATACACAATTTCTATAATAACTTTAATTTTTTTAAAATATACTTTTTATCATCATTTAACTCGAACATCCTTAATAAATTTGATGAATACGGCACCAGTTGCTCGTTGTATAAGTCATATTGTAAAATAATTGTGAAGAGTTTTTTTTCTCCGACAAATGGAATATTTCAATAAAAAATGTTTGATGCACTTACATTTTATACGAATGTATAAATATGTGTTTTAAAGAATAAAGAGATATTTAGTATAAGTATTGTGTATTTCGAGAATTATTTTCAAATGTATTTTAGGACAAAAAAAAAGAATGAAAAAATAAGTCACCCTCCATCAGTTTTACGGAGCGTAAACGAAATCGTATCTACAAAACATTTGTAAGAATCCAAACCATAATGATAACAACTATCCACCGATATATAATATAGTAACGCACTAACGCGTGCTGTTTGACAATATATACACGACAAAATGAACGTTTTCATTGTATTCCCGACACAGAAACCTTTAGAGAAATGGAAATTTAATCATAGTTCGTAAATAACGAGGGTGGAAAATAAATATTAGCTTTATTTTTATTAACATCGTCGCGATGTGATTAAATAAGAATTTTAATAAAAATTCATAAAGCGCTTAATGCATATAAGACTATTTTATACCATATTATTATTAGATATACTACGAACGCGAGATGGCTTTTATTGGATAAAATTTGTTTTTTTTTTTTAAAACCGATAATTGAAAAGAACAATGTATACACGAGTTATGAAATATTAGTATGATAAAATGGTATTAATTTATTAATTCTAATCAATGCTTTGTGATGCGCAAGTAAAATGCAATGTCTATTACAACTATCTAATTAAAATTTCGCCTAAAATTGTGAAAAACAAATAATTAATGGTTATTAATTTCCAAACAATACCTGCTATATATATTGGAATTTTTCATCATAATCAACGGGTTCTTGAGCGAAAACGTCTTCATAATAATTTGGTGCGTTGTACGTATATATAAAAATGTAAAAATATCTATAACAACTATATATTTTGCTTTTCTGTTGAAATTTGTTCGGTTTTTGAGCTATTCGGAATAAACGATAAAGGTTTGTATAACTATTATAGACATGCATGTGTATATATGTGTGATATGCATAAAAAAATATATCATTTTTTTTTCATTCGACAACCATAATATGTTCTATGAAAGAGCGCATATTATATTATATACTTATATTATACATATAGGTACCTGGCATATCGGTGACGCATATTCGAATCGATACTATATGTATATGTGTATTGTATATTTAGGTGTATAGATGATACATGTATGGAAACCCCGAACCCGGGTTCGACGACGAAAACGCTACTACCCACCCAACCCAGTTCGTTTTTTTTCACGTGTGTTAAAGGTCTGCTGTTTGACAACGAAAACTGTCGATAGGTATAGGAGCGGCGGGAAAATAACCGACAGAATAAGGAAAAGAACTATAGGGGTAAAAAAACGTTACAAAGGGTCGGAGAAACAAATTATTTTCTAATCAGTGGTTCCTTCGGTAACTGCGAGTCTTAAGTCTTTTTCGGCGAAAAAAAATAATTTCGTTTTATTTTTTTCTTCTTTGTACGTGTTTGCCTTTCGCTTCGATCCGTTTTCGTAACTCGTTCTGTGTGTGTGTGTGTGTGTGTGTGTGAGTAGCATCTCCAAAGATTTGAAAACGCCGTCGCATCTCGTGGTCAGCAGATTTAATCCGTACGCTAATGTCTATTGCTACAATTTCTACTCGACCTCAAAAAAATATATTTGTAACGGAAATTAAAATTCGCAAAAATCTGCGTCAGTCTATCACGACCGACGACAAAACAAGTGTAACGCTCCTGCTACAATACGTTTCTGCATCGCAATAATGACGAGCGGATTCGATCTGGAATAATAGCCCTTGGGAATAGTATATAGGTATTATTACACTGTTCAGGCGTCACGCAGGACGTGTCTATGATATGTGTCTTTTGACATGTGAAAAAAACCGAATAAACAATGCATTCATTGCGAAGAAACCCCTACACCCGCACGCACACGCCGTAATAATATAAGAATACAGTTTTCCCGGAGGTGCTTTTGGTGTAAACTGGCGTTTTCACTTACGAGCATTTTTTTTTTTTCAATTAACTTTTTTTCTCCCGTCATCTCTTCCCGCCCCGCGTGCATTCCGTCGTCTCGTCATTCCACGCCAGCGCAAACACTATAACCATCGCATATAGACGGGACAGTCCGCGACGAGGATTGGCTACCGGAGAAGTTTTTTCAGGCGGTAAATTCGATTCCTCTCCGCCGACTGCCACTAGCGGTGTATTATAAATGACTGTATAATTTAATACGGCCGGAGCTCCAGAGTGTTGCCGTCTGTAAAAAGCTTGCGATTTGCCATGCCGCTAGTTTTTATTGCCGACACCTAAAACTTCTGCCGTCATCCGAAATCCTATAACGGCGGGCAACTGCTCCTCCTCCTCCTCTTCCACTATTCCGCCCGAGTTAATTAATATAAACCCGCGTTCGATTTATATACGAGTTCATCGGAATAATATGCTTATCACGAGAAAAAAAAATCCCCATTTAGACAATTGTAATAGTAATGTATAGACTG
This sequence comes from Pentalonia nigronervosa, assembly GCA_014851325.1. Taxonomy (NCBI): domain Eukaryota; kingdom Metazoa; phylum Arthropoda; class Insecta; order Hemiptera; family Aphididae; genus Pentalonia; species Pentalonia nigronervosa. The sequence goes on from JACXSJ010002813.1 coordinate 24,963, forward strand.
ATGGTCTTAGACTGAGACTTCTACCAACACGTTCAAATTAACATTAATCGTTTTGGAATAATATTATGTATCTCCGCATTGCTATAATTTTAAACGAATTGAGCGAAACTGCATTCAATATTATATCAAAACGACCAAATTGAATCTATTTAGGTACTTATATACAAAAAATATACTCAAATTTTAAATTCTTCATTTATATAATACTTATTTCCTTAACGTATCCGAAAAATAAATAAACTTATGAAATATCTAACGTCAAAAGATATTGTAACGTGCGTTGATACATTAAATAATAAATGTTGTTTTTAAACACAAATTAATAAGGCCCAGATTTCTATGTTAAGTGATATATTATTTTTTTTATTGAGTGCTCTGGAACAATAAATTCCAAGTATATAATTAAATTCATGTAACAGATGCTTTAAAAGTGAAACTTTTATTCTGCATTTTTCACTGTTTTTAATTTAGTAAGATAATTGTTAGGTCATTTCATTAATTTTTTAGTGTATAGACTATAGGTAGTCGTATATAATTAGCTTTTTAGTTTTTATACTTTGTAATTATAATTCACTCAAATGATAGTGGTGAAAAATTTGGCGTAGAAAAAGTTTTTTGAAAGAAATTATTAATATACTATAAATATGAATTTGTCGGTTGTAATTTATTATTAAGGATGAAAAAACATCGTTCTCAGCGCTCAGTTCAATAAATTGTACCATCGCATTCCAATCCATTTCATTTTTGATTTAGGTAAGAAATATTAAAGAATGTTATTGTTAAGAAAAATGTAGTTTTAATTTATTAAAATACGGTAGGTGTATAATAGCTTAGTTGCTCTGCAGATACAAAATATCGCAAAATCATCATCAATTATTGTTATAATTTTACCATTACCTATTCCAAACAATTTATTTTATATAAATATATTATATGTAGTAACCATGTAAGGCCAGTATGTAATTAATCTTAATTATTATTTTAAATTCTGAGCGGAGCGAGGAATGTATTGATTTTACAATGATATTTGTTTTAGATTCTAAGCAGAGCAACAAATATATTAATTTTACAATGTTGAGTTTTTTTTTTTGTGTCTGTCATCACGTTTTAGGGTAGTAAAAGAGCTCCGATTTTCTTCATCAGCATATTTTCTGATAGAAAAGTGAATCTAGTTGGTAGTTTGAGAGGTCAAAAATAAAAAGTTCCCAATAGTTACTAAACGTGCCGGAAAAAAAACAAAAAATAAATTAAGGAAAAACGGGAATTTTTTTGCAAGTAAATTTTTGACAAAATATTTTGACTTTTTGTAAACTATTTATGAGGATAATAAATTTTCGGGTTTTTTATATTTTTTTTATAAATGACGATAAAAAATTTTTCAGTCGGTTAAAAAAATGAAAAATGTAATACAATGTCCTTTATAACTTATTATAAGTGAAAATTAAAAAATTGAGTGAAGTCTCTAATAGTTTTTTTATAAGCATCTAAAGTTGAAACTTCGAGAAAATACATAGAAATCACGAAATATTGCAGTTTTTTTTATTAGGAAATTCAAAAAATTTTTTTATTAAAATCTAAGATTTGAAAATTCAACACAAGGATTTCTATAAATTTTTCTACCTTTCTAAAAAAAAAATTTACCAGAAAGTCAAAGTAATTTTTTATGAGTATTTGAAATTAGACACTGGATATTCGCCCGTTTTTCCGGGAACGATTATCTTATTTTGATGTAATTCAAAAAGAAATAATTTAAAAATATTTTGACAATTTTTAAGCAAATTGTAGACTTAAGAAATTTTTAGTTTTTTCAAATTTTTTTCTTTAAATATCGATAAAAAAAATATCGTTAGGTCAAATTTTTTGAAAATTTAATACAAGATTTTTCATAAGTTGTTAAAATAGTAAATCAAAAGATACATAAAGATACATAGGCACAATTTTTTTTTATAAGCATTTAAACTTCGAATTTTGACCGAATTTCATTATCAGACATTCGCAAACTATTTTGTAGTTAAAAATGTATAAAATGTTTAATTTTTATAGCTAAGGATTAAAAATTTAATACAAGATTTTTCATAAGTAGTTTAAAGTGTAACCAAAAAATCAAAAATACATAAAAATAATAATTTTTTATAGACATTTTAAATTCAAATTTAAACGAAATTAGATATTTAAATGAAGAATAACAACATTATTTATTTCATTGTAATTTAAAAATATCTTTCGTTTGTGCTTGAAACTTTTAAAGGATATTATTATATTTTATACACTCAATTAAATTTTCAAATGCAATGTTTTTTGCAAAAATTAAATCAACCTACTGTATTATTAATAATAAAATGAATTATTTTAATAGCAATAATATCTTAAAATAGATACACTTAATTATGTAGGCTGACAGATTGTCTTCGTTTAGAATCGTTTTTCGTATACAATGATTTATATCATTGAATACAAATTTAATACATCCATGAAAGTGACCCACTCGATACCTACTGTATAGTAGAGGGGTACCCACTTGCCGACATTTTTATTTTTAATGTGCTTATGTATGTCTATAATAGCCTTGTTATCAAAACCGAAACTCAGTTTTCACGACCAATGAAAAAAAAGTACTATTTTAATAATACTTCTCTAGTTGATTAAAAAGAGTTTCAATGTGTAGAACGGCTTAAAAGACATTAATTTTATCTATTAATATTTACATTGTATCGTCGCATGATGTGATTTGATACGTTTATATAACTGCATATTTAATAAGTTGCAAATACCTAAAGTTAATTATTTCACTAATTTTAAACAAAGGTTTGTAATCATAAACGAAAAAACTTTTTAATGAACATTATGAAAATCTTATTATAAAACGACGCTTTTACGAATTGTTTGTAAACTATTTTTTTTTCTTACACGTCTTATTATTAATTTGCACTTTCATACAATGTATTTCAATTTTAGCTTGAACGTGAATTATTATTAGGAGTAAACCCACATGTCAAATGCTCACTGTGTTCAATACATTTTTATTGAACTAATTAAAAAATATTAAATACATGCATTTTATTAAAATTAATTTCATATCAAAGTTCAAAAATAATTTAGGTAATTATTACTACTATTTTTGGATATAAATATATAAGTAGGTAATTTATTAAAAAAAAAAAAAAAAACAGTTATTCTCAATTTTTACTATAATTTCAAAACTTAATAGAAATTACACACTAATCACTATAATTGGTGACATGAAACTCGATTTTTTTTTATTTTGTAAATTAAAAATTATTATTGGTATTTTTTTTTAGTTTATTAAAATCAAGATTATTACTATACACTTACTGTAGTACAGTAAATAACACACTATAATGATATTTAAATGAAAACAATTATCGAGCAATATACATTTTTATGAGCTTCATATCTTTTGGATTAATTAATATTCAATAATAATTTCATTAATTATTCGTGTTTAAAGAATTTTTTTTTAGATTTAAATATTCGATATACAAAATATGACATGCAATTTTATAAATATATTGTATACAATTATAAATTATAATAATCGGATAAATATTAACACTGAGATTATATATCTCATTATTGGTATAAATATACACGTTTAAACGTTTTTAACAGATTACTTGTACAATAATTTCATAATAAAATTAAATCACGCAAGATGTACCTACTAAATATTCATTGTATTTAGCAAATATGCATTTTAAATGCGGTGTTATTACTTATCATCATCATTAATCATGACAAAACTAAGATAACTAAAATATTTCGTACGATTTTACTTCTTTCCATTTCAATTTCAATTTTAAAAGTGAGGGGGCCATTGAAATGGACTTTTTTTTTTAAATATAGAGAAAATAAGTAATCCGCAATTGACGTATAGGCCGATTTGTTATTATCAGAAAAGCCGTTCTTTCAAGAAGTAATACTAATATGTTATTGTATTACATCAATATTAACAATTAATACATTTAACAATTTTCACATATTATTTTGTAAATTATACTTGTATTTTGCATCCCGATTCAATTTATCGCGGTATTATTTTTCAATATTTCTATAAAGTTTTTTTATTATTGATTTTTGTGACTTATTGTTTTTATTATTTGATTGATGTTTATATAGCTTTAGGAAATGTTTCGCTATCGGTGATTTATCGGTTCCCGTATTTTTATATTCCCATCACATGTTCTTTAAACATAATATCTATACTTCTCCTGAAGTTCAACCCGTATAAAGCTTATGAAAATATAGTGTAGGCCCATTCTACGTGTTTAATACATTCTGCATTTAGGTGTCTGGATCTATTCATTTATAATTCGTCATCATAAATTGTATTTCACAATTGATCCGTTTAACAATTTTTTCTTAGAAAAATAATAACATTATCTACGTCACGTTTTTTTGAAAATTATTGATACCATATTAATATTATAGGCATACGAAGTCCGCGCTGTGTCGGACGTGCCTGTTTATCCGAAACGAAGGAACCCGACGCGATCGTGTACGATACGCAACCTACAAGTATAATATTATACAACAGTAGACGTCATTGTTGTACACATTATAATAACACGACAATATAATATTATATATCTACCTAGAAAATCTTTTAAACGAAAAAAAAAACGGATTTCCTTTAAACTCGTCACATATATGAGTTCGGTCGAGAGATCGGCGGAAAGCGGAACGCATTGTATGTATAGTTGCGGAAAGATATTATTATTAGCGCTCATAATATTGTACACGTCATGTATAATACACTGAGCTCGTCGTAATCGCGGGCTCGGGCACGACTATCAGATAAAGCACGTTTCACTGCTCCGGCGCGAAGTTTATCTCATTTGACGTGTTTTTAAACACGTCGATTTAAAGTTTGCACGGCGAGGACCCGCGCGCGAACGGCGGCAAGTCAATAAAACATATAGTATTGTTATTATTATTATTGTTGTTGTTGTACTAACTATGTCAAACGAAAATTATTATAAAAATCCAGACGCACTTCGTTCCCGGATTATAGGTAGGTACTTACACGGTAGGTACCGCAGAGTAGGTCACGGTTTTCTGCGGGCCACTCGGTCAAGTTTATTAGAATCGTGCAATATTACAGCAATATATTATGTATACAACACGATGGTTTTTCTTTTGATCTGATAATGATGAATCGTCACGTTTTAAAACGATCCTGAGTGGCATTTTATAAAAAAATATATATATTTTTTATAATATTATATAAGCACATAGAATGTAATTTTTGGTTTGTTTTTTAAACTTGGAGACAGTAAGCATTTTCTCTAATAAAAAGTTCAAGTTCTGTACTTGAAAATTTTGCATTTCCATGCAAAAAATACCTAAATTATACAATGTGCATAATATAATATAGATATTCAATTTAACGTTCGTTTTCTCAGTGGATTTTAGTTTTGAATTGATCTTATAAATTATTCAAGAAGAGCGAAGATCGAGTTTTTGTCTTACAGTCATGTATAGTAAATTGGAATATTGGATCTTACATTCATTGAAATGAAAAGGTTAGTCAATTCGGGGAAATTTAATCAGGTCAGATGTAAGACAATTATTCTAGTCAAGAGACTGAATACCAAAGAATAGAAGTGCAAGTTTGAGATCATGTTATTGTAGTATTTTATTTTTGAAAATGCAAAAATGTTATTTCATAAATTTATACGGTATTTTCACGAAAATTTTAGAATTTTTTTCATTAGTAAAACATTTTTGAATTCAAAAGGTTGAGATCAACCATCAAAACGTTTCTTTTTATATATTTTACAACTGTTTTTGAACTTGTGTATGAATAATACAACTCCGAACTATCGATTTATCATACTTTTACTTGAATAAATTGGATTAGGATTAATTATAGGACGTAAATAATTATGTAATTTATGCATCTATTCTTATATTTTTAACACAGTTTTAATAGTTAATGGCTGAGTTACGAACATTTGAAGTGCTGTAACTCAACTTATTTTATCAACTTACAACTAAAAAGTTTGAAATAAGTAGAATGTGAGCATGTTTAATGAATTTTAGTATGTATACCATATATATATATATATATATATAATGTTATATTATACTATGCCTACCAAAGACAATTATAGTTTTAGACAGCTTATTAAAATTGTCATTCTTTTCACTTTTATCCTAAAATAATAATTACATTATAATTTAGATGACACGAATTTGATGGGTCACAATTAACATAAATTAAACATTTAAACCATAATAATATATGAAAATTATATATTTTTTTATATTTGGAAAGGAATTTAAGATTAATTAAACATTATATTTATTTGTTTTAAATCAAATTTTAAATTGTTAATAATTCATACCTAGTTGGATTAAGATATCTTATGACTAGTTAACGTATCTGCTATAATTTGTATAATTATAGTAAATTATACCCAATATTAATCTAAATTAAATTAAATATGCCTTAATTACCACATAACTATATTATATTATTGTAACTTTACAAATAATAGACTAAGCCTAGACCTACCGGTCAAAATGTTCCAAAAGAAAAAAACAAAATTATAACATGAATATGTTATAAAGAATATAATATTATAAGATGTACCTATTAAATAAAATAAATGGTAAAAATACATTTAAAGCAAACTCTGAAAAAAAGTTTAAATTTCATAATTCAGTTTATATAAAAATAGTTCAATTTTCTAAAAATTGTTCACGTCGCTGAGTTTAATTTCTATAATATCGTGTTTGTAATTATTTCGTTTAAGTTATAAAATTAAAATGATCTATACATATCAGGTAATGCTTTTATCATTTAACAGTAGTTTTCTTCTTCTTAGTAAATTTGTGTATTTTCGAAATCATTTTTTTATAAGATAATTTAAAGCAATTACACAATAATTGTATTAATAAATTTCAAAACGACGAATATTTATCAATTAAAAATTGTTTTACAATCAAAACGTCAATGTATGGTAACAAATAAATAATCCCTTTTGGGTAGGTGGTAGTGAACTTGTGGCCAGTATAATAATAGCTCTTGTTAATTATTTAAGGTGGATATACCGCGGCAGATTTAGCTGAACATCGAATTGTAAATTCAAAGGACAGATTGACATCAATTGAAATCCCGGAAAATCGCTTACGTTATCATCGGTTAAATGTTTTGCTGATCCGCTTTATGCAATTATCTGCACTATCTATACCCAAATGGCTGAATATATAGGACACAGTTATACTATGAATATTATGATTAGACATTAGTGAGGGTATGGTTATAAACGGTGAATAGCTAAATGAATTATACCAATAATGGTTCATCATTTCCCTGGAATATGCAAAACCATAAATATTAATTTTATAAATTAATAAGACGAAAACGAAATTATTTGCATTATTATCACTAAATACATATAAATAATTATCCAGATTTGTAGATATTAAATCGTAATCGACGTATATATATTAAACTCTATTTTCTTTCACATATTTTCATTTAACTCTGTTACTTTTGTGTTGTTATTATAACTTTTTATTTATATTCTGATGCGGAGCGATAAATGTATTGATTTTATAATAATGTTTTTTCTGAAGACACTTTTTCGATTTTCAACTTTAACATAATTTCAGATAAGAAAGTGAATTTTCTTACTTTGGTGGTTCAGAAGTAAAAAATTCCAAGTAACTTTCTTAATAATTAGAAAAAATTAGTATATTTACATAGAATCAGTTTATAGTAGAAAATATTTTCTTTTTTAGTTTTATTTCTATAAACGTCGGCAACATTTTTTTTTGCTGGGTCGAAAAATTTGAAAATGTATTAACTACATAGTTTCTTGTTAGTTTTTTTTATTATATTTATTTTAAAACATAAAAGTTACATAGATACAAATATTTTAAAAAGTATTAAAATTTAAATTTTGTCAAAATCATAATATTTGCATGTTACTTTATAGTTAAATATGTATATAATTTGTAAAGCTTATGATTGTAACACATTTAATATAAAGTTTCTCATAAGAAGTCCATGCTGGATCCTATAATTCTTTTTCGCCTAGTTGATACTTTTGGGAGATCAATATTAAAATATCCTCAGTAGTTTTCAAGAAAACCTATTTTCAACAAAATCGTTTATCGCATTTTGTTATTCAAAAACAAAGAAGTGTAGATACTTGAAATATTCACCAATCGTCTATATTAGCAGTTTTATACATGGTATCGATTTAAAAAATATTTTGACTTTTTTTAAGCTATTTATAGAAATTTGACAATTTTGATTTTTTCAGTTATATATATATATAAATAAAAATAAATTAAATTAGTCAAAAAGCTTGAAAATTTAAAACAAAATTCCTCATTAGTTTTAATATACGTACTTAAAAATATTAATGACAAAGGCATGATTTTTTAATAGATATTTCAACAAAGAATAACAATTTTAGTTATTTTGTTGCAATTAAAAATATTTGTCGTGGGGGCTTGAAACTTTTACATGTATTATTATATTGTATACAAACAATGATAATTTTAAAACACTTAAATTAATTGTATGCTTTTGCCTATTTGTACCACAAATCTTTTCATATCGATCTATGCAATAAATCAGTATTTACTCAAAAGTTAATAAGAATAATGTATGATATATAAATGTTTTAATATATAAATGTAATATTTTTGGCAAAAATAAATTTAACTTACAGTGCTAATAACTAATAGTAAAATTAATTACCATAATAGCAGTATACTTAGTAATATGAGCTGACAGAGATAGTCTTTGGTTCAAAATCATTTTTCATTTGCTAAGATTTATCATTTAATTCAAGTTTAACAAATACATGACAGTGGCTTACTCAAAGACTAGAAACATTCAACAACTACTGTACGACTGAAGTTATTTTCCCTTTCTCTTTTTAAATACACTGCAGCGTCCATTGTGAAAAAAATTTAGATTCTTGTACCCATGTGAACATTACGTAGGTGTTATTAAGGACAATTTTAATTTTTAAGATCACACAGGCTTTTTAGAATGAGCACACACGAATAAACCGCAAAAAAATAATGTAAGTTTTTATAAGGTACATACCAATCACCGGCTCCAGAAGTACTGACGGGCGTCTCTATTTTTTGCGATGGATAGTGTACTAACGAAACTGTGTCATCGGATTGTCTTGAAGCCAACTGTCACGAAACAAAAATACATAGTTTAAATATTTGTATATCACAAAAAATTGTTTGTTTTTTTTTTGTTCGCAGTAATCTTTTTAACCGAACAGCCCTTTTGGACTGTAAATGTTTCGAGTTCATAAATCCATGTACATAATACAATGCATGTTACATATATTATACATTATACATACCAACAGCCCTTTGTCGCCAAGCGTTACCATAATGACGGGAATGTGAGATATTAGCTTACAAACGATGTCTTTTGAACTATTCATTATACGATCTCGTGTGACGAATTCGTCGCCGCCGTTAATGGAAACTTTAATGGCGTAATTTACACGCACTTCAGCTGTAATGAAAAAACAGAATGAAATTCCCTTTGGTGTCTGTCGCAAACCGTTCAAAATTAGTATTCGATGATATAGAAGTTATTCATCGATTACCGTTCTGCGTATACACAACACCCATGCATCAAGCACGCGGATTTGATAACGTTTGAACGGATAAATAAGAGCAACTTATATCGAAATCCTCGCAAGCACTGCAATGTGCATAACTGTGTTTAAGTGTAATGCAACTTTGTGGTTGTTATAACAGATTTCACATTAACATTTCTTGACATGTCAAAAGGGAAATCGCATCAGATTTTAGAAATTTAACTTTTTATTACTTTTTTTCATAACAAATTAATTCATATATAAAACTGTTCAGCAACATAATAATTTACACAACACCGATGCACTAGTTTAAATTTCATTATTTTTTTAATTTTTTCTACAATGATTTCTACGACAGATTTGCTAATAACGACTAGATTTCAACATTGTCAAATTCGCAATTAAACGACTCTGCGGTTACACGACAATACTGTGCTGATAACAATTTTGCAACCAAACTTTTCCCTGTGAAAATCGACAACAACTCCGTATAAATGCTCTTACAAAGTAATGTTTAACCTATTATAATTATACCTATCTATAGTTTTATTCTTAACGAACAGCCCTCGGTAGTTTTGAAAGTCTTCGTGCTGACTACAGATTCCAGAAACCGCTGCTACTACATGAGGACTCCATTGCAGATTAATACCGACACAATACCGGGATAACGACTGAAAATCGGTGAAAAATGAACACAATATACAATTAAACATAACACAAATGATAACTCTGTGTCCCTGTCGGAAATGTTTTGTGATACATTATGATTCTGGTAGTTAATTTAAGTTTGAAGAAATGTTTTATGGATTATGTCTCACGACTATTTGAGAAAAAGAACGAACAGCTTAGAAATTCCGACATGTTGAATGTACTCCAAACATGTACATAATGAAATGCTTATGTATAAAACAATAATTTCACGATTTAATAATACGATAGAGCATATACCTAAGTTCTAAATATATTCTATAAACATTAAATAAATAAATTATACAATAAATATGTATTATGCTTGTATATATAATATATACTGCAATATAATGTACGACTTATGAATACTCCATTTTGCTAAGTTCACGAATATAGGTCAGACAGAATTATTATTAGCAACGATTTCGTATTATTCGAAATTAATAAATAAACCACCTAGCTTGAAGGAACACCGTTTTGTAAGAACGTATTGATCGGACAAACGAAAACTAATTAGTCGATAAAATAAATTGGAACGCGTGTAGTTAAAAAAAACAGCACCACCCTTTTGTCTTGCAAAATACAAAACACAGCAAATATTACGGTTTATAATCTATACCTACCCTATAAACAAATTATTACTAGATATTATAATGAGTACTATTACACCTCTCGTTATTCCAATAAACAACAATAACACCATTTGTAACAAATTTACACATACGACCATTATATTCATGCCTAGGCTATTAGCATTGAGACTTTAGTATTCGCGTATAGTAATATATATATATATATATATATATATATATCGTCGGTGCACAAGAACAGTGACACAACTCAAAAAAGTAGATTTTCCAGTATAGTGAATTTAAGATTTCCTGTTTCTTGTATAGCATATGACGATTTAGGATTGTTAAAATTTAAAAAAATTTTTTTGGAATCGATAGAACTATTTACCTTTCATCCTAACAATAACAAGTTTGTATTGATAACATTAAGAAT
>JACXSJ010002814.1:0-36057 GCA_014851325.1 Pentalonia nigronervosa
GCGAATAACCAGAGCTATTTTTCACAATCCAGTAATTTATTGTGTTCAATTGAATATGAATTACATATGAATTATAGAAAATAATACTTATTTTGTATATTAAATGTCATATATTATAAAGCTGGGTACTCGTCACAAATTATGTTTAATGTAAGAATTAAACGGTTTCTTAGTTCATAAAATGTTTAAAAATTGTAGATACCAAATATTGCAGTTTTTCAAAGATATTTAAGTATACAACACAATTATTTAATTAAAACTGATAACTAATATAATTTCTTCTGATCACTTCAATACACAAAATCTTTATATCATAATAAATAACAAATATAAATTAACAATATAAGAAATTGTATTCATGCACATAAATTGGAAGAGCATAAAATATAATTTGGGAACTTTATATTTTATTTTAAAATATAGGGAATTTATTTGTATTTTTTAAGATCAATGTTTTGCTTATAACATTAACACATTTATAATATATATCGTAAAATAAACGGGGTTGATACATTTAATACTTCTTCAATTTATTCAAGCCAGTTTCTTACCCTGAAAAACAAATAAAATAGATTTCTTAAAACATGAAATCGTAAATACAAAAATAAAATATATTTGAGTAAAATTAAGTACATGATTTGTAAAAAAAATAATCCAAATATATACATATGGTTTTTGTAAATTGATGATGTAACTTCAGTGAATTGTAGAGCTCACTGTAGAATACTGCTGATGATTACTGTAGATGAAATATATAATACAATAATAACACTAATGCTGGATTCCATAAACACTCACTAATTGTTTAATGAATCAAATAGTTAACAGTGGACCCATGATTGGTCTATTAATTTTAGTGAACTATTAAATCAATCAATTTATTATGTGCCCCAGCATAATATTAATAAATATAATACAATTATTAGGAACCTTAATTAGATTCGTTTTGAAACATGTTCTTCATATCCATAGGACTATGACCAATCATAGTTTTTATATCATCAGAAAATTTATAAACATGTTTTCCCTTGGCTCGTTCTATAATACCTTTTCCATAATGGTATCTTAATGCTGCAGCCATTTTATTGTAATCCATTCTCCAGTTATGTTTAACCAAACCCCACATGATACTAACAGTATTTGGTTCTATTATTTTGAAAGTCCCTTCATTATCGATCCATTCAATTATATTTTGATATTCACTATCTGTTAATAAATTAAGTAAAAATCGCCAAATTTCTACATCATGATTAAAATTTGAATTTGAATACATTTTATTTTTATAGTTTATAAGTGTACTTATATTGATACATCCTTCATCATTTTGTTTAATGTATACTTTGTGCATAGTTTTGAGAAGACAAACGTGTGTCCAAAAATCATCATTTGATGACTTATCTTCTAAACCAGTAATATTCCAACAAAAATTGTCTGAAGTTAGCTGTTTTCCATTTATTGTTAATTCAGTCATACTTAAATTAGTTAAATTGTATTCAATTTTAGCCCATTCCATCCATGTACAAACTTGCATCTAGATAAAATATAACATCAAGATAATCTTTTGTTTTTATAAATATCTAAAGGTTACAGTACAATTTTATTATGCAATGTGCACGTTAATATAATTTATTATTTGAATTATAAATGAAAAATAGTTCCTTATTAAAATTTTCTTATAAACAATTAATTGAATCATGTTCCTATCAGTTTATACTTTATGAACATATAATTTATTAGACCATTTCAGTATATCTGAATAATAATAGGATTTAATATATTGAAAATGAACTTGTATTATGTTGTAGGTAAGTATCCATTTTTTTATTAATTTATTTATATTATTATTCTCTAAATATATATATATATATATATATATATATACACATAAACACACACACACACACACACACACACACACACTACAAATTTTTCTCAAATAAGTCGATCAAGTATTTAAGTATATTGACATATTGTATAATATCTATTCATTCACCTACCTGATCCCATTTACATGGATCTTCGGATAATTCTCTTTTGTAAAACTGTTGATCAACAATCCAACGATGACCGTTTTTATCAAACACTTTGCAATTGCCATGGTCAAAAGTTCCAGCATTTGTTCTATTACCGATCACAAAAACGGTCTCATACCACTCTACCGACTCCATCTATGGATTTGATTGATTATTCTAAAATATTTTTATTATAAAATAAATGTCTCACTAAAAACAAAATAAACGCATATTATACATATAATACTCTTTCTCTGTGCATAGTATGTTATTGACTGTAGTTGGTTTTTCAACATTATATCTATTATTTGTATTTGAAAGAAATATGATGAACACAGACTGGCCAGCGAAGTTGTCATCAATATTTTTGGGATAAATGTTTAGACATCAAATTTGTATATAATATAATATCACAGATACCTATTACATCTAATGTTTAATCTGTGCGCCTTGTGCTTGTTGCTGGTGTTATTCTATGCTTATAAGTCTTTAGTCATTAATAATAAAATATAACATATTATGTATACATTATACACAGGTTTCTCATTTCTATATAAGTATATTTAATACACGGTAATATCATTACTAAACAATATGTATAAAAAAAAAAAGAGCAATATTAGAGTTTATAGGACTATGATATTATATACTTTTTTTTTTATTAATGATTATAATATATTTATTATAACTATTGATCATTGAATAAATTGATATAGGTACATGAATTTAAATTTAAACATAATGTTTATATTGTATAAATAAGTTCTATAAACTATAAAACATGACTCTATAAGCACACTGCACAGAATAAAATATAAATAAAGGCACAGATTACAAGACAATTCAAAATATAATAAATAATAATAAATATAACTTTCATATACTCTTGATTCTGTGATTGTAGTTTCAGAGTCTGATAGTGATAGCATAACAATAATTATATAGATTTCGTTTTGTTATCAGTATTCGTTAATGCGTTTTTGTAGTATTTTTTAATTTTTTATATGATTGCGTGACATTTATGAAGTAATATTACTATTTACAGTAGTATTATAGTAGTAGTAATAGTAGTAGTAGTAGTATATAAATATATAATAATTATTTCGAAGACTCGAATGTCTTCTGAATATTTTGAATAATATAAGCAAATAGTATTGATTTTTCGAGTTTACAAGGTCAGTTCAAAGAAGTGTATGCATATCAGTGTTTGTTAAACACTCAAACACTTTATTACCACTTGAACAATGTCATCAAAACCAATATTGTTAAAGGTTTTATTTTTTATTAATTTGTTAATTTCAAAGTATTTTTGTGATTCTTTAATTTCAGGAGAAACCATTAATTGACATGGAAGACATCAATATACAAATTGAACCGTGTAAAACATATTTTAGTGACGGATGTGTAGAAACTGCAGGAACTGATGAAACGGATTTACTAAGAGGAGAATCAAAAACTAATTCAAATGAATCTGTTAGTATTATATTTTACCCGTGTTAATATGGTATTTATGTATGATTTTGAAATTTAAATCCACAGACTAATAATTGGCAATCATGGTTATTCAAACAATCAGTAGTAATTGGATACGGTGCATTGAATACAGTTGATTACCTTGGTGAATCTTTAGCTAATTTTTTCGGTATCACTACGCCTAAATATCAGTTTGAAATAAATTATCACAACAGCATAATGCAAGAAGTGAGTTTTATCAATTTAAAAATAATTTAACATTTTTACCAGATTTTACAGAAATGTAAATAATATTAATGTTATGGGGTATAAGTAGATAAAATTTTTTTTTAGAAGGTTTAGCCTCCTAAAACTCCTTTCCTATTTGTACCACTTCATTTATACCTAATAAAAAATTGAAATTTATAGAGCTATCCATAGTTAACTATTTCATATTTAAGCTTATTCTTCCTTATATAAGAGTAACCTTAGGTGATGACTGATTTTTGTCCAGTTCGGTCAGTACATACTACAACACGCTTCTCAATTAAGTTGTTTTTTGTCATGAGCTTTTGTTCCTAACAATCGGTTATGACCAAAAATTACTTTACCTCATTAATTTTTGTATAATGCAAGCTAGGATATTTTGGGAATAATAAAGTGATGCTCCTGAGAGTGCACCACAACCATACCCATTTCCGACACTGTGCACATTTATATATATTTAAGATTCAATTTAATAAAAATTAATGTTAATAATTTGACTTAAGTTTTAGTTAGAGGATGCAAGCTGTATAATACAAATGTATTATTTGCTTATAATCTGTGTGGTTTTTTTACTGGTATATTATTAAAAATATATATAAAAGTTATTAAATAAATACATAAATAAAATTTTTTTTTTAGGTAAATGCAGAAAAAGTATTTAATGAAGAAAATATGAAAGGATGGACTCAACAACCTCCAAAATGTACTATAACAACAGAGCCGTGCTAAGTTAACATTTACCATTACTTATTTGATTTTAAAAAATTGCTAATAAACTGATTATGTTTATGTCTCTGTTAAATGTAATAACAGACCAACTTTTCTCGTACAAATAAATAATTGTCAATTAAACAATATATTATAACAAAACATTTATTTTTACTGCGGGAATATATAAGCTCAAAAAGTATTAACAATATTGAAAGTTTTAAAATCAAATTTTTTGTTGTATACAAATATATTTTAATCAAATAGTTTTACATTAACGAATTATTAGTATTATATATTATATAAAATTGATTACCACTTACCTTACGACAGAGTTTTACTAATTATTAATTTTTTCAAATATTTATTTAAGAATATAATTATAATTATGTAATTCTTTGAATTATCAAACTATTATCTTTATTATTAAATATTTTTATTGATTACTAAAGCTCAGAAGTTAATGACTTAATTTTTTTTTTTAATGTATTGAACAATACTTTTTTAAAATTTATTTCAATAATAAACAAATCTAAATAACTAATTTAATTTCATAATATTTGTTAAAATTTTAAGGTGATTTTGCAAGTTCATGTTATTTTCAACCAATTTCCACAAGTTAATTTATAATTTTTTTTCATTTATGATACATGTTAAATTTTAATTGCATTTTAAATTTAATAATTTGAAATAACTTTTAATAAAAATAGAATAAAATTATTGATACTATTAATTTGTTGTACGTGTTGTATTATTTTATTTAAATATTTAATTTTTAAAATTAATAAAAAAAAAAGTATTATTTATTTTAATGTTTTTAATGATTTTAAAATTCTTTATGTGTAGTTTTTAACATTTTTAGTTCATATTTACATTTTTTTAGGTCATCAACTTCTGAGCACTATTACCATTTACCATTTAGCTTATAAATAATAATATTTTCTAGATTAATTTAAGAATATTTTTTTTCTTGAGAATGATTTAATTGTATCCTTATAAAAGAATAAATAAATATTTTTATTGTTATATTGTATACATTATTTTATATTAATAAAACAATTTACTATATTATACAAGTGATAAAATTGTTTTTAATTTTTCATAGGTTCATTTTTATATAATTTGATAAGCTATTTTTTTATGAATGGTAAAATTGACAGCATTACTAGTCCCATAACTATATAGTTTATAAGTGAACATTATTTTTAGAATTATAAAAATAGTACATTTTTTAAGAATTTATTATATCAAAAAAACAATTATTACTAATATGTCTAATATAGGCAAAATGAAAAAAATAATTTTAAATTAAAATAGGAAGATGGAAATAATATAATTAACTCAATATATATATAATATGTATTTATTAACAAGTCATTAATACCTACTTATCACAAACAAAACAAATATGTTTTTTAAAAACTATAATAATTTAAATAATTTATAAATAAAAACTAACATTATAAGTAAACTTTTTTAATAACTATGTTAATTTGGTCATAACTCATAATTGAAATACTAATTTCCCATTTAATTAATTTATAAATTTGACTTTAAATTAATAAATTTAATAAAAAGTTCTTACTCTTTAAAGATAAACAAGTGATGTAAAAATGATAATACAATGTACTTTATTTATAGACTGTTTTGAAGTTCTAAGAATAAGGATTTTTCATCATTATAAAAATTTAATACAAATGAAATATGTAAAATAAAATAACATTAAAATTTTTTATACATCTAATTTAAATAAACAGAAAACAAATAAATCATAATGCAAATAGTCATATTTCTAGAAAGTTAAGTATAATGAATTGTAGATATAATACAACTTACATTAATTTCATAAGTATGGCAATTTTAGACGATTTTCAATAAAAAATATTAAATTTTCCAATACACAAAATAGATTTTGAACAATAAATTATCAAACATACATATCATATATGCTTTTCTTACACTTGGATAGATTTATTTTGTTTCACATAGTGCTTTACATATTGATTAATGAGCAATCTTAATTTCTTTTTTTAAAACAATACTTTCACAAACTTATTATTATTTGTATTGTATTATGTAATTGTATTGAATCTTGAATTTGATATAATTGTTTGTTTTACACGTTGTACAAACTGATCAGCTTTCATCACGCTCAATGTAATCCATTATTTGCTTACTTACTATGTCAGTAGCTTTTTGTGATTGTGGTATTAAGAATCTAAGTATAATAAAATGAATATAATGTAATATACAACATTGTTTAGAATATAAATAATAGTAGTAATATTAAAGTTTAAATTAAATTATCCTTTTAATTAAAAATAAAATTTTAAAGCTTTACTTTTAATAATATATTTAGCTATGGTAAAACTTTTATAAATGGGTATTGTAATCACTTTTTTTTTAGTCCTTATTCAAAATATAACTATTTAGAAAAAAATATTAACTATAAATAGAAATACAAATTTATTTGACGCGTTGTTTTCCCTGATCAAAAAATACTTATTATTGAAAAGTATGCCATAACTTTTAATAGTTTATAATGACCTGTGATAAAAATAAGTTTAGGAACCACTGATTCAATGGGTCTTGACTATTTTTTAAATTCAAAATAATTATCTACTTCATAGAATGCCAATCAATTTTATTTTTTTTAATTACAAATTTAATATACAACGAAAGATCTTTTGCTTCTTATAAAAATTAGAGGAATTATTATTTTTGTAGAAATTATGTAGCTTTTTTATAAACATTTATAATAAAAAAATATGTAATTGATACAAGCTACTTAAAATACAGGTAAAATAAATATATTATGTTATATTTTATGTACTAAATAAGACTATTAGATTTCCTTCAATTTTATTCATATTAATTTGCTATATTTGAAGTAAAATAAAATAATTTATTTTTATCAGTGGGATATGAAGTGGAATTTGTTTTAGCTATATAGGTTAAATTGTATGAGACATAAAAAACATACCTGGTATGACATTTTCTTAACATTTAAAAAATAATACAAACATATATTATACTATAAATTATTGTATAACATACACTTAACAAAACGTTGATATTTTAAATATTTAATAATGTATAATAAGTATTCACAAAATTATTACTACTTTTACGCTAATTTTTCTCATATTGTACACATAACACAACTCAATATACAAAATAATAATAACCTGTCTATATCCTTTTCTGCTCCAGAATATTCAAAAATAATCAAATCCGGTCGTTTTTTGCGACATTTAATATTCAAAATAGTTCCTAGTGAATGATTTACCAATGAACAAATTTTATTTGAATCTTTTGAATCTACTTCAACTATTATCAGATTATTTTTTGTCAACACCAACTTCCTAATATTAAAAATTATAAAATCATCATATTAAACAATTGTTTAATTCAACAAAGAATTAATGTTCAGTATAATAAATAATAATTAGTATTTACCCTGGAATTACTGTTCCGTCATTTCTGATATGCTGACAATCAAATGATGCAATTACATTTGATTTATTTAATAGCATTGACAAACTATTATAATGAGTTGCATCATCTAGTTCATCTTTTTAAAAATGAAACTTAAGGTTTATTAACAATAAAATTGTAATTATATTTTTAAATACCTTCTGAATCTTGATTATTATCATCTTCATCTATTGAAAAAACTGGTGCCATATTTCTATATCTTTTGCTACCTCCATCTGTTTTTTCATTTTTTGTACCGTTGTTATTACTTGATAAAAAATCCATTAATTTACCTTTGACTTCAAATGATTTTGATCTCATTGCAACACTAAAATTTACATATTTAATCATTTGTTTGAAAAATAATAAAATATTTTGAATAATATTTACCCAAGTTTAGAAAACAATTCATTAGTTGAATTTGTTTGAGTCAATCGTTCTTTATTTTTATGTGGGCTACACAGACACTGTGAACATCTATTACGATCATGATCACTCAGACCATCAATATTGTTTTTTTCAAAATATTCATGAAGTGCTATAGAATGAAAATTGTGAATATTATAAGTAAAATAACAATCTTCACTAATTTTAAGAAAAAACACAAACCTTGATAGCCACCATTTAACATGGAAACATAGAGAGAATGTTTTTGTAGAAAAGCAGAAACAACCATGTGAGTGTTTTGGTTAGCATCTAAACCACTACCACAACCTGAGAAACACCAATGTTCTCCTCCCCCTGAGCGGCCCTCAACATAGCTCTGCTTTTGACATGATAATAACCCTTCAACCGCAGTCCAAAAAGAAATAGGATCTTCTAAAAGCTTTAAAAATAAAATACAAATTAAATGTTATTTTTAATATTAAATCTAATTCCTTATAAAAAGTCTTGCTGCAAAAACCAGATAAATCCATATTTGTGTGGAATAAGGTTTCTTACAAGTGAGTGTAACAATCACTTATAGTTTTTATAGTTAATTGATTTATATGGTTTGTTTTTTTTTTGATACAAGAATCGGATTTATCTGATTTTTGCTGCAAATAATTGTCACATTTTAATATAATAAATAAATATAAATAGTATGCATACATTTCACAACCTAGTTATTGTAAAATACAGTTATATTTTATTTATTTAAAATAATATAAAAAAAGAATATAATTGTGGGGGTAAATCAGATAGGTCCGTGTTAGGTGAAGTTCAAAACATTTTTATAAATTGTATAATATAAAACACAGACAAACCAACACTGTCCATATTTGTTCAGTATCATTCATAGAATTAAAAATTAAAATGATTCAAGTTTATTTTTCTTATTCCCAAAAACTTCAAAAAGTGAATTTTTGCAGCAAGCCCTTAATATAGTAAAAAAATACAATAATTATGATGCATACTAAAGTACTATCCAAAGGAAAAGCAATAGGCAAGTGTCCAGCATTGTACTGTTGTGCTGGTCGGCAATCCATAACAAAAAATTTTAAGCTGTTTGTCACTGTTCTATTTGTGTGAGATACTAATTCGGTGACACTGATTGGAAGGCATAACATTTGTGAAATTCCTTTATCCTGCTGCTTTGGGTCAAAAATATATCCAGCAACGTCCTGAAAATTATCCAAAGTACTAAATATTGTATTTCACAGATATTTAATTACATACTTTTATAAAAGACGAAGGTGTTTGTTTATCATAATATTCTGCCAAAGACCAAAAATCGTTTATGTCATCTATGGCCAATTGTGATGGCAAATTCCCAAGAATTTCAATTAATTGTGATTTAGGTTGATGTTTTAGTGAAAATATATGATCCCTAATGTAATATTTAAAACCTTAGACTTAGATCAATATTTGTTATAAAAATATTTACCTTGCATTGATGATGAATACTAAGGCCAAGAAAAATATAAAAAACCTGTCTTTTTTTGCTAAGTATAGATCCCAAATAGTTAAAATTACTTCTAAAGAACATGTTTCTGAAAATAAAGTTTGGATCTAAATAACAAAAACAATTACGATTAGTAATTATTGAAAATTATTGTATTTCAATAAATTAGTGCATACCCATGAGTCACTATAAAGTTCTGGCCCCAATTTCAGAGAATCTAGTAAATTACACAATTCTGGATCATGGTATAATAACAATATTCGTAATAAATGATAACAGTCTTGATGTTTAGCTAAGTACTCTTCATCAATCGCACGGAACATAGTATATGTATCAATTCGGGGTAGTTTTAATGATATTATTGGTCGAATTATTGATGACCATCTCTTACTTATATCATACGTATCTGTATTATAAATTTTGCACATTGTCACCAATATAGCTTCAGTATCTGACAGACAGTTTAATTTTTCTTCTTCATCTTCAATTTCTAAAGAAGCTAAACATATTTAGGAACAAATATATTAAAATGTATTTAATACTTAAATAATATTTGTTTATTTACATACCAATTAACATTTGACAGTCAACTTCCAATTGTTCTATGTTCTTTATAATTGGTCTCTCATCTAACAAAGTTTGAATAGTATCATCGTCACGATTCAATAACTGACGCCACATTTGACCCCTACATTCATTGGCAATAACAGTAAAATGTCCAGATTCTTCACTGACTGGAGATTCATCTTTCTCGCAAAGTGCTTTTTCTAACGATTTCATCCTACACATAAAACATTATTATAATTAGTCAAATAACATTATAAACCTTGTACATACCATCCTTCATCTTCCTCTTCAAACATCTTAAATCTTATTTTTCTAGATTAGCAAATTATTTAATAAATAAATTTGAGTAGAAAACATAGCTGTTATATTGTTAACACATAGTACATTCTTCAGTAATGATCAGGTACACATAACAGATAAACTTCAGCACTAAAAATTAGTCACAAAACCAATTATGACATGATCTGAAAAGGTTTAAAAGTAAATAAATAATTGTAATCAACTAGTCATAATTTTTCTGAAATTTATTATTATTTATAACAGTTAAATAATGTTATCTAAATGTATTTATCATTATTGTTTAGGCAAATGATAAGTCTTTTATCTCTTAGTCTTTGATATTTAAGTATTTGTTTGAAATGTAATTATAGGTTGGCATTAATGTACAAGCAGTACAAAATACAAATAGGATTAGGTACAAGGTACTTAAGTCTTAAGGTTATTAAAGAATAATCTATACAAATAAGTTTTAAAATTCACTATTTAGCATTTACTATTGTTAAAAACTATATTATATTAAATAATAAATAAAATACGAAAGTAAAAAATGTGCAGTTTGATTGTTTTCTTGTACAATTGTACATATAATGGAGAATTCAGATACTATTTTAGAATGAAAACTTATTGTTTAGAATCAAAATAATAATTACAGACTGAAATATTATGACTTAAATAAAGATATGGTGTATGGTAATTGGAGACCTTTAATTAGATAATGGATGTTGATCAGTGATCTAAAATGTTGAACTGAAGGTCGGCAATTTGAATAGCATGATGACAATAGCATATTAGTATTAAAACGTATTAAACAATAATCAATACTCAATTCTAAATAATAAGCGCATACCTATTGGCAATTACCACCGACTATAAATCGGTACTAAAAATACTATATAATCAATACTAATACCCAGTGGCGCCCACGTAGAGTACTAAGTAGTGCAATTGCATTGGTTTCCCGTGGCACCGGGAACTTCAAACACCTAACAACAAAAAATGTATGCCTATGGATTCGCAATATTTTAAAATTTATGTAAGAGAAACATGAGAACTGAAGAGCGTTGTATCAATATTTTTAGCTTTAATGTCGAGAATTTAAAATCTGATAATACATCATGGTTGGCAGCATCAAGCATCTATGATTATTTTGGGATGAGGCTCCTAAAATTATAGCTGTACTGGTTTATGGAAAACCTTTGGCCGCCACTATTACCTTAGTACCTACAACCAAATTAATAATACATTATGATGTAATATGTCTACGAGCTATAAACTTAGCTTCATAAAAAAATAAACGAAATACATACTTACCTACAGGCTATAGGTATTTGCGGCAAGTATACCTAAACTATATATTATGGTTAGGTAGTATCCCTTCCCTATATATCTGCCTGTTTAATAAATTAACAGTAATTACTTAGGTTATATATTACATTTTTTAATTTTTATTAGTTTTATTAAGAGCCAGAGTGGCGCAGTGGTCATGCAGTTGACTGCGACTTTCTCAGTCATCGGTTCGATTCATAGCAAGTGCAAAAAATATGTGTGGTTCTACGCAATCGCCATTTTCCCGTGCTGTCGTCCGATTGTGTCATCCGGTTTCCAACGAAGTTCCCACTCCGTTGGTAGTAGAACAACACCGCACATATCTCCTCTTGGAGAAATGGGGTAGTGATATATATATATATATATATAGATAGGTAGATAAATAGATCACATGATCTCCCTACTAACCCACTTATGTGATATGCATTGACGGAGACCTTCAGGTCGTTTCGATGAACATTAGAAAAAAAAAATAGTTTTATTGATATTAAAACAACTAAATAGTGGTACCTCCTTAAATTCTATAACTTATAATTTTATACTTATAACCACAGACGTACCTACCACGTATGTCATAAACCGTATAGTTGTAAATATATATTATGGTTTACAATCGACGATTAATTTATTAGTAGGCACCTACGTTACAGAATGTTAGTTGTAGAAGTATAGTCTATATAATATTAGGTACATATTTACATAGGTAGGTGCCTACCTACTTAGTTTATAGGTAAATACTTCATCCCGACATCCCCTCCTTAGAGCATTTATGCCATTGTATATTTTTTACATAGGTAAATATTGTCGAATCTTCTAGAATACAACTATAACATAAAATATACAATTTTGTCTCAAATAGTTCAAATTAACAAAAACTTAATATTCCATAGTGAATATTTTGTATATCTCTTCTTTTAATTAGGCATCCATATTATCTTTATAATTATATAATGTACATAATCTCCTTACTAAATACTAATATTAAAAAATATTAATTGGTCTTATATATAATTGGCTATATTTAGATATCAAGCACTATTATTATTACCTAAATTCTATTTTATATATCATTATCATTATTATTATATTATATTATTTTATGTTATTATCTATCATATATATTTATAAACCATAATTGTAGAGTTATCATAGTTTCACTTTCACATTAGTAATTATAATGGGTATAAAAAAAAGTTACAGATTATTTATTTTACTTAAAACAAAGACAATTACAATTACACACAGACGCCCGCACAACTGACAAAACGAATACACTAACATTGTTTCTTATTGATTTCAAATAATCTTAAGAGTAAAAATGTAAAATCACCTGTTAAAACAATTACAAAAAATAATATTTATGAGAAAAAAATTTAATTATTAAATAATAAATAACAAGAACAGAATGAATTTTTTTTTTTAAAAAATGTATTAATAAAAAATGCCTTTCAAATTAATGATAATCATTAAACTTGATATATTGTTTTTTTTATTTGTTGATATACCTAGATAGCAGGTACATTTATTTAAGTCTTTAATATTTTTAAGAGAAGGTATTTTAATTTTATGTATAAATAATAATCAAGATAGGTAATCATAAAATAGTATGTTTAATTAATTTTATACCTGTTTGTGGTTTAATTTGTATACTTACTAATTATATTTATTTGGATTAATTTTGTTTTTAGTAGTTTTTATTCTAAAAAGTTATTTTTGAATATTTTTAAACGATTAATTTGAATTTTTATTTAAACTTATTTTATTCCGTTTGTGTTATTTATTATTTAATCCTAAAACTTTTTTCATTATATTATAATTTAATAATTATTAAATTTGAAAGAAAAATTGTGATTATTAAATTAATTTAGTTTTTTTAAAAAAAAATAATTTTTGGTTTTATTTGTGTATAATATATAATCTTAATTTTATTTTATTAGAAGATTATAAAATTTGTTTTTTAGAATTCGATTTTTCTTTAAGCTTAATTATTATTTATTTTCCATGAATTTTAATCTCATTATTTTATATATGTGTTATGTGTATTTAGATTACAATAAAATTTATTGTTTTACATTCTGAGTGCGCTCAGTATTGATTCTACAATGATATGTGTGTTTTATTGGTATCCGGGAATATTTTCACTATTAAAAAAACTGTTCTGATCATCAACTTCTTCGATGAAGATTTGTCGTTCCTAGTAGCAAGTATAATCTAATTAGTATTTTTAAGTCAAAAATGGAAATTCTCAGTGCTTTTAAAATAATGGGGATAAACAAAAATAAAATATTACAATTATTGTAATATTATTATAAAAATGGGCAAGCAGATATCGCTCTGCTGTACAATAGACGTCTAGAGCACTAGAGGAGTTACTGTATTACTGTAATGAATGTTTTGTATATAAAAAAACCATTTTAAGCAAAAA
The DNA here is from genome assembly GCA_014851325.1 of Pentalonia nigronervosa. Taxonomy (NCBI): domain Eukaryota; kingdom Metazoa; phylum Arthropoda; class Insecta; order Hemiptera; family Aphididae; genus Pentalonia; species Pentalonia nigronervosa. The sequence continues at coordinate 14,399 of JACXSJ010002814.1, forward strand.
CAAGTTGTCAGCCTATATACAATTATTTTGTTTATTATTAAATAACACTTCAATAATCCCTATAGAAACTTATTATAATAAAAAATAATAATTATAATTATAATAATTATAATAAAATTATAATACATATTAATTATGCCTTCCACATTTGACATTTGGTTAAAAATATATACAGAATGTATGCATATAGGTATATAAAAATTAGTTAATTTCATTCAATTTTCTTAAAAATTACGTTTTTGTTTATTTATTTTATATAACGCCAATTGGATTCTATTACAGTCTTGACAAAAATCATTTTAAACAAAATAAAATATTAAAGATACAATAAATTTATGTGTAACAAAAAAAAAATAAATTATCAATAACTATCCTATCTTATAAGTACGAAATTATTGATAGTTATTGAATATTAACATCATTTTTGTTAGGGGTGCATTTTTTTCAAAATTGATTCGGCCAAGTGGTATGTAAAGAAAATCTTTATTTCGGGTATTATCAGGGATGCGAATGCTGAATCATCTCCATAAACGAGTGGCATATATGTTTCCATCTACAATAATGTCTGAATAAAACGATAACTAGAAATAATGTGACGTTCAGATAGTGGATTGAATTTAAATAGTTCATTAATGATCCTATAATCATGAGGAGGATACACAATATTGAGGCTGTACCAGTGTACCCTGTGAAATTTAAGAATAGGTTTTGGACTCTATCAAGTCTCTGTATGTTGCTCATTGTATAAGGAGATCAGACAATAACTCAGTACACCAGGAGTGATCTTATATGGGAGTTATAGGGTATAGACAAGCATTTTAGGCAATTATGTAGATACGTGCCATAAATGTTTGTATAATACCATCTAGAAAGTAAAAATAAAATTAGGTAATAATCTTATTGATAGTTAAAAGTGAAGACTTTCTTTTTACCTTACAAATTAGTTTTGTAAGATTTTTATAGGCGCGATAAATACATTGGTTCGATAAATGTGTTCGTGTTACAATGATACGAGTATTTAAAAAAAAAAAATGTTGTGTCTGTTATCACCTTTTGAAGTAATAAAATACTTTAATCTTGCTTTGAGGGTGGTATCTTGTATACAATTAGTACTTTTTTTGGGAGGAAGGGTGTATAACGTAGAAAATTAAAGAACAAATGTAATCGTATACTTGAAATTGTCACTAAATGTTTATGTAAGCATTTTGTCTTGTTTTGAGCTATTTGCCTATTTATAGATATTTTAAGTTTTCGACTTTTCTTAGTTTTTATTTGATTTATCATAAAATTGTTATTTATAAGTAAAAAAAGTTTGATAATGTAATACAAGAATCCTAATAAGTTTTTTTGACTGAAAATCAAAAAAGAAGTTTAGCGTAACGCCATGTACATTTTTTATGGCCATTTGAAGTTAAAATTTAGGTAACATTGCATATATTCAAACGTAGGTATATAATAACGATTATTATTATTATTATTATTATTATTTTTTTATTTTTATAAGAAATATACAATCTATACAATTAAGCACAATAAGTATATGTGAGATTAGGGTAACAAAACATTACGGGGTTACGTGAATAAGAAGCCACCCATCAGTAGCACTTAGCATGTTTATTATGTGATTATTTATAACTTATTAGGATTAAGTTAGATGATCCCTACACCATTTCCTTTTCAGCTTGCGACGAGGATTTCCAGGAAGTGACGGGATATGTAAGCCGTTTATTAGAGGATTTTCATGGTTTTCTAATTTATTGTAAAATCGTTTATAGAAAATAGCAGCTTCTTCTTCTATTTTTTTTATACCTAGGTCTTTGTGGAGGGTCATGTTAGAGACAAAGGGTGGGGCATTTGTGATTTTACGAAGGGTAATATTTTGGAAGGCCTGAATTTTATTTAAATTTGATTTTTTTGCAGATCCCCATAGTTGGATACCAAACGTCCATATGGGTTTCAGAAGAGATTTGTATAATTGAAGTTTTGTTTTTAAAGATGAGATTATTATTATTAAAAAAAAAAAATATTAACTGTAGAAATTTGAAATATATTATTACTAAATTATCATTTTTTATACACAGTGAAGTTTTTAAAATATTTAGACTTATTAACTTATAATCTTTTTTAATGTTGATTTTTAGGACGCTGTCTTAAACAAAGTTATTAAAAAAGGTATGACTGGGACGCAAATAAGCTATTGCCTGTTTTTGATCGGGATTCTGGAGGCAACTTACCTATTTAATCTGGGACGCAAGTATTATTCACTGATTCTAAGGACTTATTTGAAATTTCTAAAAATTAATTTACAATTATTTACAAGATATTGGCACATTTTACATTATGATTGAAGCGATTGATTTTACATTGATGTGTTTTTTTTTATTTTATTTTATTTTTTATTTATACAATAAGTAGTTAAATTCTTGAAACTGTGCAAATTATTTCAAACTCGAAATTTATAAAATGTTTTCTTTTTATAGCTAACATTTGAAAAATTAATACAAGATTCCTTTATTTTTCTATCTTGAACAAAAAAAAAAAGTTTACCGGAAAGTCGCATTAATTTTTATGAACGTTTGAAGTATAAATTTTTGACATTGGATAAACATCCGTATATTAACGATTTCTCATCAGACAATTTTTTTATTTTGATGCAACTTAAAAACAAATAACCGTAGATAATTGACATTTCACTAATTGACAATTGTTTATTCTATGATTTTTTATACATGATTAATTTTTTATAATATTTTTTATATGTTTTGAACTATTTATCAACATTTTTTAATTTTCAATTTATTTTAGTTTTTTTCTATAATAATTTTTTAATATTTTTTTCTGGATTGAAAAGCTTTAAAATATAATTTAAGGTTTTTTATAAGCTATATTAATAGCAGGTTAAAAATATTAAGGATACATAAGCATACATTTTTTTCATAAGCATTTTAAGTTCAAATGTTGATATAATTCATCATATCACAAAAATTTGGAAATTATTTTGTAGATAAAAATTATTAATTTTTGAATTTTTATAGCTCAGGATCGAAAATTTAAAACAAGATTTCTCATAAGTAGTTATTATGTAACCAAAAAATATATTAACATAATATGTTATTAAGCATATATAAAATAATAACATAATATGTTATTAAACATTATATAAACATTTCTATAGTTTTTTTTTTTTTTTTTTGTAGACATTTTAAGTTCAAATTTAAACAAAGAAAAATGATTTTAGTTATTTTGTTGTATTTAAAAATATTATTTGTAGGTACTTAAAAGTTTAATAGTATATTATTATACTTTATACACACAATTAAATTTTCAAATGCAATATTTTTGGTAAAAATTAACTTAATTTACTGTATTACTAATAAGAAAATAAATTATTTTAATAACAAGAATATCATAAAACAAACTTAGTAATATAGCTGACAGACTGTCTTGCATATAAATGTTATAAAATATATGTACTGCCGTGTAGTATAGTACAAGTACTTATATTCCTTGTAATATTATTTATTAATTATATGTTTATATTTTGAATTTCAGAGTTTTAATTTAATAAAAATGTATTTCAAAGCAGTATGGTCTACTAAATAGGTATCTTTATATAATATATAATAGTCAGTAACCAGTAAAAATATTCGGATTTGTATTATCTGAGGAAAAAATGTAATTTGATGATTCTCTTCCCTTCATTATATTCAATGTATAATTGTGTAAGTTTTGTTTGCATATTTTGGAATTTTTTTTTTTTTTTTTTGAAGTGACTGGCCAATTTTTTTCTGTGTTTCTTTTAATTTATCAACTCAATCTCTAACCTCATTTTTTCTATATTTTTTCCTTGGACACTATTATATAGATCCATAATAACCAATGGGGATACTTATTTATTAAAAATATTAACTATTACCAACAACTAACAAATCAATATAACTTATGAAAAAAAAACTAATTTTGAATTAAAAACCAAAAATTAGGTAGGTTACATAGGTAGGTAGGTACATATTATATATAGAAGGTAAGGGTACTCACATATTATGGATGGTGATAATCAATATGTAATAATAATGTGGTCAACAGTATACAAATGAGAAAAATAATAAATAACCACAATTCATTGTAAATAAAATAAGCTACAGTAACAGTATGTAGGAACCTAAAGTCTAAATTTACTCACACTTGCAATAATATATTGTTCAACAATAAAAATAATAATTCAATAGACATTAGACAAGAATACAAATATGAACAATTGATTAATTATTGTTGGTATGTTAATATAATATATACTGACATTTCAGTCTTTTAAATTTGTATAGGTACATACAACAACATACCTAATACTTATTACCTATATGAATCGCAAGTGTTAACTGATTATATACAACAATAATAATTATTTATTATGTTCAAATTTTAAGTAATAATAGCATTGCATGATTTGATACCATAAAAAAATAATAGTTTTTACTGCTGCCTTATATATGTGGCATTACATTATTACATAGGTATGAAATATTTTTTATGGATAATTTCATTTCAACTTTTTTGAATTAAAATTAATGGGTATCATTGGATCTATTAACAATTTAACACAATGTTAGTAGGTAATAAATCAATAAACTTTTTAATAAAAAAAAAAACTAGTGTTTGTACCTATTTATACCTAAATAATGTAATCTGTAATCAAGACGTTAAAAACTTCTTTTATTTTAATATTTTATTTTTATACTTATATTATAAGTTTTAATTACAAAGGTCATCTTAAAAGTAAAGATACAACTTTAAAAGGAATTTTAAATTGTATATATTGTAAACTTTGTCTATACATTTATAAAATGTACAATCTGTATTACAGGAATAGTTATTATTATAATATACTACCTATACACTTATTTTTCTTCATAATCACGGTTTAGATTGAAAGAGGCAAGTTTTTGATTCGTTGATTATGACTTTTTTAGGTCAAAATGAATAAAAAAATAAAATTGTCTCCGTGTACATTTTGATCAGCAAAATGTTGTTTCAAGTTAAATCAAAAAGAAATCGTCATCACTATTTCTGTAGATTATAAAATACATACATTTCTCACTCAGTCACTCTCATTTAAAAGCTTCAGCTCTTATTAACTGAAAAAACTACGATAAATAACACATTTCCAAACAGTTTTCGATAAAACTTGCGGGCTAAATAAAAATTAGAACCTAGTTTGTTTAATATCTTACTTAATAAACCCATAAAAGTAGATGATAAAAATTACTTTAATATCAAGATTGTTAAAACAGATCTTTTTATAGGAACATTTTGATCATATCACTAAGAAAAATTGAAAATATAATAATAGTGTCTGAATTTCAATACAATGTGCATTACTTTTTGGATACTCTTGTATAATTTATTTCATGCAACAGATACTTTAAAGGTAAAGCTTTTATTTTGCATTTTTGAAGCATTTTCTGGTAATTTTTAGTATATATATATATATATATATTTATATGCGCGAGCTTTTAGTGTACATTAGTAAATTCAAAATATTACCTAAATTAAGAAAAGTTTGTTTTATATACTATTTGGTTTTCATCCATACCAAATGTCAATAATTCTATACATATATGCGATAAATTTTTTGTCTATCTCCAGCAATTGGTGTTTTGCAAATTAGTGCGACTCAAACAAATAATAACTTATTAGTCGCTTGGAGATATATTGCGATAATTTATTTTTAATATATTGTTTATTTATTGTGCATGCCTAAGTTTAAAATTTTGTTTTTGTATTATTGTAACTTGTTAGTTTAATAAAAAGATAAAAGTGTTAAAATGCTGAAAGTTAAACCATCGTATTCTTATTGCTTCCGTAGTTGTATGACTATAAAAAAAAATGTTGGTAACTTTTTGATAGTTTTTAATAAATTTAAATCAAGAACCTAAAAATAACCTGCATTTTGACTTAAAAAGTAAAAATTTCAATTGACCTGTTGAGTATTTTTTTCAGATCAATGCACTTTTTTCGGCAGCATAATATTGTACCAGTTTTTGTTATACGCTAATGTCGTAGAAGTGTAGAACTCACTCCTTTAGTCAATTTTTAATAGCTTCCTTCACATTTTCATAGTCAGAAAAATATTTTCCACATAAAAAATCTCTATAGTATATTAGTAAAAAGGTGACAATTACTGGATGCAAGATAAATAAACATTTCTAACCTTTAAGATTATTTCATATAAATGTATATGTATATATTTGATATATAAAGCTCTAATAACATCTACCACTTATATACTGCAGCATGCGACAGAAAGTCTAACCCAGTCCTAATATCTTGGTCCTAATCAATATTTTGAATTAGTTTTATTTCAAAATCTATATCTATAGATCATAGTTCTACAATTTAGCACTATTCCTGAAAATTAAATTTGTTTTATGAGTGTTAATCAATTCAAAAATTAAAATTTGTATGGTTGTATTTGAGTTGTCTGTATTGTTTTTTATGTTGAAAAGTTTATTTGGAGTTAATAAATAATAATAATAATAATAATAATAATTTTGTATTTTACCTATGCACATTTATGAATAATAGATTAATTTGTAAGACATAATACAACTATGTTTATCATGTTTTCTATTTATCCAAGAACTAAGACCCATATATTATAAATCAAACTGATGCTCTAGTATCAACAGTAATAGGTATAGTCATATAGATTGGTGATGCAAATTTTTGTGAAAATTATTGAAAATTTTATAATTTGTTAAATTAATTTCTTATTAAATAAATCCCTTAATATTAGGTATATAGTAACTTAACATTAGTCACCTAATATAGGTGTTTAAGTTACATTATTATATTTAAAACTGTGTACTTGCATTACCATTTGCCCATTTAAATATTATTTTAAGCTGCTATTAAACAAAATATAGGAAATACAAATAAATTTATCGCAGTAATAAATGTGCATTTTTATCTTTTATATAAAAAATAATTGTATTTATATTTCAGTATGAATGTTGAGTGTATAAATGCTTTCCTAAATTTATTGATTTTACCATTTTTTTTTTTATTGTTGGGAGTTATTTCCCTAATACTTATACTTATTACTGTTTATGAGTGATTATAACAAATTATATAGTATTTAGTTTTAACACAAGAGTATAAGTCACAACTATTTATAATTGACAAATAAAATGTTTTATTATTTAACATGTAGGTAAAATTTTTAAATGTAAGTTGATATTCAGTAATTTAATTTTTAATTAAATAATAAAAAATTAACTTTATAAATCATTTAAAGAAAATAATTATGACAAGATTATAAATATAATTTGTTTTGTTTGACATTATACTTGTTACAGTGTAAATAAAAATGAAATTTTTTTTATATAATGTATATATAAAACTCAAAAATTAATTTCTGTCAAGAAAGAAACATAGAAAAATATTTTCAAGTTTATATCTCTAGGTATACATGTAAACACTATAAGTCAGCATTTTTTTCTCTGTAAATTTTCGAAGATCAAATCTGTGTGGTCTATACTTACTAATATCCTAAGAAACAGCTGAAAAACATTAAAAATCACTGAAGCCAGAAAGGGATACTATAATATAAGTAATACCTATGTTGCATAAAAAAATATCTATATTACACTTGTCTATACTTATATCTGTCCCTGTGGTACAACCTCTGTAAATTTTATGAAGCTTTAATAATATATATATATATATATATATGTACATTTAGATCTTTAAAAAATGTTTTTATTTTATATTTTTATATTCTAGACAACCTTTTTTCACTTCGCCTCTGGGTAATCATCCATTTTACTCAGATATTTATATATTTCTTTACAACATTTTCAATTAAAAGAAGATAATAATAATATACTGTGAATAATTGAAAGTGTACTTTGAATATAAAACAATTAATAAAGTATTAAAGGGTTTTCTCATTAATGTTTTTTCGGAACAAAATAGACCTAACACGTTCCAACGTATTGATTTGAGTTTTACTCCAAATCTCCAATAATAATTTTAAAAACATATTTGAATTTATTATGAAATCTAAGTTAATAAATAAATAATACTAAATATTATTTTGAAATGGGTACTCAAATGTACTTATCTATTACAACTTACAAGGGCTAGCCATATATTATATTATATTGACGGCTTAAAACAAAAACTCACTAAAGGCAAAATAGCAATATTTGGTAATTGCATATTTACTTTTAAAAATTGTATTCAACACTATAATAAATTTTTAAAAAACTAAAAAAAAAATGCTTTTAACTAATAATTCAAAGTTTAGTACCCTACACAAATTATAAATGTCGAGTTTATAAACAAGATGGCTTAATAAAAAAAATCGAAATTTCACTGTTAAATGCTCTAAATCGATATTATATAGAGTATATTTTTATAATCAAGGAATGTTGTAAACATTATTTCATTTATTAAAAAAATTGTTCTGTACTTATAGTAGATTAAAGAATATTATATCTTAGAAATTATTAAGTACCTATTATTGTTTTTGTAATTATCAATAAAAATCATAAAATAAATCAAATATAAGTATAATTGAAATATAGTAAAGAAATCATAACTAAAATATGTTTTTAAGTTTTTCATATTTTATTTACATATTCAATATAAATTATACTTTGTAAAAAAATATAAAATGATGTTTTATTCCCAAATTAATTATTATAACTGAAAACTAAGAAATTGGTTTTTCTATCTATTATAAATATATAGGTTAATGTTTAAAATATTATAATGATTTAATATTTTTTATTATAATTTAAATTTGATTAAATATTATTTTATATAATCAAAAATTAATTATGATTAACTAAATACTGAGACGTAATAAAAATTATATTTCCTTTTTTAAATAAACCTTATATTTATTATATAGTTAGTAATTATATTATCTTTAAATGGTCTATATTTCAAGTGTACAATTAAAAAAACACACTTTTTATCATTTTTTTTTTACGGATACTAGTATATTATAGATTAGCTGACCCACTAATCCCCCACTTAAATATTTCAGTTTTAGTGTTATCTGTTGTGAGTTTGAGACGTATACTTTCACCAATTGTATTTCAATAAATTAAATAATATTTAATGTCACTGATTTTAATAATTTGTCCAATGTAACATTAAAATATACATGTACAAGGTAGATATTATTTATACAAGGCGATTATTTTAATCCCAATGTTACTTATCTATATGGCTGTATACCACTACATTTTTGTATTTACACAAAATAATTAAATAATTTTACACAGTTTAGTTATAAGTTATATTTTTTGGCTATTTAAATAGATTACTCAAATTTTTACTTTTTTATTCTGGGATAAAATATTTTCATAAACATTATGATGTACCTACCTATAAATAATAAATATTTTATGAATCATATATTATAACCTCTCTAACTTGAAACTTTGATGAGCCGAGGATTGTAACAAAATTTAGCGACATACAGAGGCTGTCATTTCATATATATCATTGTAAACATTTTACACACTTACAAATGTGGAATTGTAGAATGACAAGGTTTAGATTAAAGGGGCAATAAGGGACATCCTGCCCCTGGGCACAAGTTTTTTAAAAATGCATAAAATTGTATAGATTAATATATTTATATATGCTTATTGTATATAAATTATATATTTTATGGTGAAAAAAAAAATTGATATGGGTGCAAAATATCTGAATCTCCATTTGAAAGCTTTTAGAGCTTTTTAACTACTAGAAAAATTGTTTAATCAAAAAAAAATAATAATAGATGACCAATGGTCTCACTGAATAAAATTTTAGAATCTGAATTTTTCAAATTCTAATTTTTGGTATTTTTTAGTAAACCATATTTTAGGTTACTTTTTTATTTTTTTAAGAAAAATATACAATCTATATCTTAGACATAATAAGTATATGTGGGTTGAGAAGACAAAATGAACATGAGTTATTTAATTTGAGGAAAGAAGTCACTCAGTATAATGATACTTTCAATTTGATTAACTTTTTTTTTTAGATACTTAGATACTTTTATTGCGCCTTATAGGCTAAGAGTCACTCTTTTTTTCTTGTTAAATGATTTTTTAGAAAATGTTGATATGCATCTACAATCTAAATCAATTTGCATAAATAGTTTCTTAGTTATTAAATTTTATCTACTAACAATAATAATCCTTATAAAAATGGTTGTCCATGCCCAATATAAAAAAAAATATGAAATGTTGATTATAATTGTACTTATACTACACAGATAATTTTCACAAATTATAAAAAATTATATAGATAGGTATGTGAACATTTGAAAAAAAAGTCTATGTTTAACATTATAGTGTGGCTTTCATTTAAAAGCATAATTTTGGATTGCCACAAGACACTCTCAAAAATTGTGTAATATATGGACTTTAAGTAGATAATTTATATGAAAAATTGAAAAAAATTCATGATTAAAGAACAAAATAGAGGAGAACAAGCCTAGTAAATGACGCTGCATATTTATGACATCATGCTACATAGTATATACCTTATAAATAATGTTATTGTAATTATAATTTATTAAATACACAATAAATTATATTAATATAAATATATAATAATAACTAGCATAAAGATGTGATATACATCATATATTATATTTATTAATACCCTTGCTTACCTACAAATCGCGAACATTATACTCAAATAATTGAATGATTTGTATATGTTTGACGTTTTTGTTTCGGTGTACAGTGATGCGTTGCAGTAACATTAAAAAAAAAAATAAAATCAATTTATAATGTGTGATTATCGTTGGTAAAAGTATAATTTCCTATAAGCTATGGTATAGTTATAGACATATGGATGTAGTTTATGGTGCGAAAGTTTGAATAATTTCAAATCACTAAAGTGAACGGCGTCGTACCACTCTTGAGCCGCTTATCATGCAGTTTCAAATTTCGATTACATAATAATAATATTCAAAATCAAATTCAATAGTTTGTAGTTACAACGTCACTGCACACGTCAACAACCGCAAGTGTTGCTGTCGCGTCGGAAAAATGTTGGCTTACGACGTAAAATATGAATTCATGATCACGCCAACACCGCCGGTCGACGTTAAACGTCCCGCCAAAAATGGTCAGCGCATCAACGGACGGTGGCCAGAGGGTGTACTACTGCACTGTCCTGTCAGTCATGAGCCTGGTAGTTGCGACAGACGGGCTAACGACGGTCGAACGGTTGGCTGCACTGCAGAACCGCCGCGATCGTGAGACGTATGAGCGCTCCACGGGATCAAGCGAACACGGAAAACAACTACTTTAACTGTGCGGCACGTGGTGGGGGTTGCAGTGACGATCGCGTGGTGAGTGGAAGAGTTGGTGGGGTTGAGTGGAGGAACGAAGTTTTTGTTGTGAGTGTTGCGACCGTTTCGCGCTACGTCATTTATACGTTGATTGTGTGACTATAGATGTTATTTTTTGCCCGTTTTCTCGAAAAACGAACCGAACTGCGAAAGACGACGTCCGCCCGGCAGACGAACTGAACACGAAACGTGAACCGCCCGTGGACATTCCGCTGTTGGATTTGGTAAGTTGTATTTTCGTGTTCATACGTATCAACGGTGCGAGTGACTGCGGCGAGAAACCTCGTTGTCCACCGAACACCTGACCGCCGCCATTTTGTCGCGGCGATGGCATGATGTTATTGTTTTTGTTGTGGTCGTCGTACTGTGATAAACTTACGGGCTTCCGGCGGCAAAGGAATAAGTCATACGCGTCGACGCTAGGCCGCCAGCCAGCCGAACTCGTGACCCGCCTATCCGTCATGGCACGTCTGTTTCTGTGCTCCAAAATCCGAATGGCGTGCCACTTCCTGGTAGTGACCCAGAACGTCGTGGCTCATACTCGATAACAGTCGCGTTGTACTATTTGTAGCTGCCCCTTTGGTGTTAGGGGGGTGTCTTGCATATTAATTTTGTCGTGTTTCCTCATCTGACCGTCCGACGGGTTTTTCCGTCACCACTTAAACACCTGAATACCTGATCGCCGAAACGCACAATATTAAAATTCTATTCGCTGTCTGCTAACGCGGATCGTTTCAAATAATCATGGCCGTGTTGATAAATCACTTGTGTGGCACCCTGTACGCCGATTCACGTAATATTTGTCAAGTACTTGACTGTTGTTATTTATCCCAATTGTGTATTTAGGTAATTGGTAATAATTACGATTGTTATCGAAAAACCTATCAGATATCTTTGGTACGACGGTCGCGTGTTTATTCTGTTCTCATTTTTCTATATTCTATTTATAGTAGTAGTCGACTTAAGTATGTCGATAAACTCGCACGTTTTGTGACGCGGCATGACTTGTCCAATTTGGTTTGTTCACCTGTTCAGTTGTGTTTTTATGAAATCATGTGGTGGATTTCCTTATCTTTTTTCTTACAAAATATTAATTTCTTAATAATTAGATTGGCAGGTTAAAAAAATTATTTAAGAATTATAAACAAAATAATTATGTAGAAATTAAATACCTTTTACTTTTAAAAATAACCTTATCAATTAATTTTGAATGTAAATAAATTGTACACCAATAGGTATTTAATTAATTTTTTATTTGTAATTTGAGACATTTTAATTAGTGTCTAGATTTATATAATGATTTAAGTATTATATATATTACTATATTATATATTTTTATCCACATTACCTACATTTCGCACTGACTTGAAAGACAGAAAAGTATTACATTTTCTAGGAGGTTAAATTAATGTCGTGGCAGCATGCGCAAGCAATTCCCACGGCGTCGTTGGTGAAAAACTGAAAAAAAAAGGAGGTTAAATTAATATAATTGTATGAATTGGTAAAAAACAAACTGATCCTAATATTAAATATATTTTTATAAGAGATTTAAAATAAAATAGTACCTACTATGTTCTATATATTTAAATTTTTTTATTAAATTTCTTTATTATATATTTTTATTATTTATTTAAACTGTAGCATTTTGAAAATTGCTTAAATGTACAGATAAAATATTAAAGTTCACAGATTGCAGTTTTATTTTATAATTTAACAAATCAAAATATCAAAAGTAATAATTTAATCCTGTATAAAATGTATATTACATTTGAATATACTGTCAATAAATCAACAGTGTGTATTATTATTATTTTTAAATTAAATTATATTAGGTATACCTATAATAATAATATTAACCAATAATGTTATTAAAAATATGATAATACAATTAAGACTGTCTAATATTTCAAATATCAACAGATATTAGCGGTAAAACCCATTGATAATATTAGATAATAGATATTGTCTTATAATGTTTGATAAATATTTAATTAACCATTTAAAAGGTAAAATTAGGAATTTCATTATTTATTTTTTTTTCTATTTATATAAAAATACATGCATCATCATGCATTATTATTGATTGTAATTTTTTTTTTCAGGTTTATTAAAAGTTTCTTCATTGAAATCAGCTTTTTTTAATTCTTAGTTGATAGAGTGATATCAACCCAAGAAAAAAAAGACATTATTTTCATAAGTGAAATAAGTTTTCTATCATTTAACTTACATTTTTATAAAGACTAAAGTGAATACTTCATGGTATTTTTATTAAATGTTGGTTATTTTTTTATTTGTTGTACATAATAAAGTCTAAGTAGACACGTTTTAGTGTTAAAAAGTGATTGTTTTATCATATAATAAAACATTTTTTTTTTTGTGTGTACACGTTGGTTCTTTAGAACCTTAAAGAAGTTTAGATGCTTGCTACAAATCACAATAACTCTGGGATTAATCTCAATATGCCCAGCAAACAGTTAAATAGAATGTAAGTAATATAAATTAATTCCTATTAATATGATTGTATAAACATTTTTATGTGTCCAGTAGCTTTGAAGGAATAGATGATGCAGGTTGGAAAGCCAAACTTAAACTACCACCTCAAGACCACCGGATTAAAACAAGTGTGCGTAAAATATTTTGTGATAACATTAAAAATGCATAAAATATTTATTTTTAAAATGTAATTATAGGATGTTACATCAACCAAAGGAAATGACTTTGAAGAATTCTGTTTAAAACGAGAATTATTAATGGGTATATTTGAAAAAGGTTGGGAAAAACCTAGTCCTATTCAAGAAGCAAGTATTCCAATAGCTCTTTCTGGTAAAGATATATTAGCAAGAGCAAAAAATGGCACAGGAAAAACTGGAGCTTATTCTATACCTGTACTTGAACAAGTAGACCCAAAACTAGATGTTATACAAGGTATAAACATTAAACTTGTGCTTAATTTTTTATTATTATAATTATTAACTTGTTATAATATTATATGAATTTCTTATTTTTTAGCACTTGTAATTGTGCCAACCAGAGAATTAGCATTACAAACTAGTCAAATATGTATTGAGCTTGCAAAGCACTTGGACATTAGGGTCATGGTGACTACTGGTGGCACTAATCTTAAGGACGATATTCTTCGTATTTACCAAAGAGGTAAGATTTACAAATAATATTGTACTTAATAAGTGTTTTATTGATGCAAGATTTATTCCAGTGATTTATTGCATCAATAATCACTGAGCATATTCGTTATAATTAGAACTGCCTTTTGAATATTATATTTTAACTTTTCAAACATTTTTACTGTATATTAGATTCTATAATTATAAACAAATAACGCATTTTTTAAAAATAAATATATATTTTTAATTACATTCTAGATGAAAGTATTTGGAGATTTCCCTTCATTTAAAATATTTATATGAGGTTTAATATTTGAGAGCTTAAATTTCAAATTATGTTCTTTTTCAAATTATATACCTAAACCTATATTCTAATAATAGGCTTTTTAGTGATAAAATGTTTGCAATTTCATTACTCTTAAGAACATAACAATTTGTTTTCCAATTAAATAATTGTAATTGTTTATTTGAATATTTTTATTTTGCTCGATGATGATATATTTTGGATTCCTCTTCACTTAAGACATATGAGTGAGATATAATGTTTGAGAGTTTTAATTCTAGATTTGAAATATAAAATATTGTTATATTGTATACCACATACTTATTACATTTATTAAAATGTATATTTTAGTACAAGTATTTATTATTTACCTAAAAACCATGTTTAATCTTTGAAACTTGTATAGTAAATTAATCTGCTTGCTCTATGATGATATACTTGGATTCCCCTTCACTTTAATTTTATGAGTGACAAATTTTTTTGAGAGCAATTTGCAATTATTAACTAGATTCTTAACAAAGTATGATAAGTATAGTTTATAACTATAATGTAGTATGGTACCTAGCTATTGAACTAAAAATTATTTGATCCTAGTGCATTTCTCCTAATAATTATTTTAAGCATAAATAAAATCTCTTTAAAAATTATGAAGTTTAATGCAACTATTTTACCAATTACGGTACTTTCTATTGTTATGATCACTGACCTTTCATAATATTGAATACATAAATTTTTAAGTTATATAAACTTATGTTCTAATATAGCAGTTTTATTAGATGTATTATATATTATGAATTTATGATAAATTAACATATTTGGAAGTTGCAATAACAGTACAATATAGTATTAAAATTCATATAACACAAGTCTACAAGATAACAGAAAAGCACAAACATTTTTTGTTTATAAATCCAGAATTGTATTCTTTATTTCTAAAGTTCGATAATTGAGTACAGGTTAACTATGTTATAAACCTAGCTATAAATCTCAAAAACCATGTCTTAATTTTTTTTTTTTTTTTGTAATACTTTAATATTTTTTATTAATTTAATTATTATGTTAAAAAAATATATATATATTTATTTAATTTAATTTATATGTATAATGTTTTAAATATTATAATAAATTGGGTTCTTGTTTTTTAATTTTTTTTGATATGCTTTGGCTTATGTGTAGGATTCAAGTTAATAATATACTTTACTTTTTGTCTTTTGTTATAGTAAACAGTTGTTTTAACTATGTCTTATCACAATTGTATCTTCTTAGAAATATTTATATTTTATTGATCTATTTTTTGTGTATTATGCTTTATTAACATGGTATATAATTATTAAATTTATAGTGCATGTTATTATTGCCACTCCTGGAAGGATATTGGATCTCCTAGACAAAAGCATAGCGAAAGTTGATCATTGTCGGATTTTAGTTTTAGATGAGGTAAATATACACTTTCTTACTTATTTATTCAATTATTTATAAAATACTTACAATTTTAGCCATTTGTTTAATTACTATAAAATTGTAATTTATTAAGTTATTTTTGTTTTTAGGCAGATAAACTTTTGTCACAAGATTTTAAAGGTATGTTAGATCATATAATTTCAAGGTTACCGTCTGAGAGGCAAATTCTCCTATATTCTGCCACATTCCCTCTAACCGTCAAACAGTTTATGGTACGTACTTAAATATAATCAATGAAACTTATATTGATGGATAAATTAATCAACAAATTATGTTTTAGGATAAACATTTACGTAGTCCATATGAAATAAACTTGATGGAAGAGTTAACCTTAAAAGGAGTTACTCAGTATTATGCATTTGTTCAAGAAAAACAAAAAGTTCACTGTTTGAACACTTTGTTCTCAAAGGTATGCAGTATTAAAATGATAAGCAATCATTTTATTTTTTTTAGAAGTACTTACGTTTTATATCCTTTATTTATTTTAGCTTCAAATAAACCAAAGCATAATATTTTGTAATTCCACACAGCGTGTGGAGTTACTTGCTAAAAAAATTACTGATCTCGGCTATTGTTGTTATTATATTCATGCTAAAATGGCCCAAGCACATCGTAATCGTGTATTCCATGATTTTAGAAAAGGATCTTGCCGCAATCTGGTTTGTTCAGGTAATATAGTTGAATCTAATATTCATTTTCATCTTAATTTGTTTGACACCAATATATATTTTATTTTATTTTTTTTTTTTTACAGATTTATTTACAAGAGGTATTGATGTACAAGCGGTAAATGTTGTGATAAACTTTGATTTTCCCAAAATGGCAGAGACGTATTTGCATCGCATTGGTAGGTCAGGCCGATTTGGACATCTTGGTATAGCCATTAATCTTATCACTTATGATGACCGATTCGCTTTACACCGTATTGAACAAGAATTAGGCACGGAAATTAAACCCATACCTAAAGTAAGTTATTTGCAAACTAAAACTTATTTATAAAAGAACACTACTAAGTATTAAGTAAAAATAATTCAAACCATTAAGGGCTAATGCTTATATTATGGTCATTCTAGATTTATTTATTAACAAGTAGTTTAACAAAAGTTTTGAGAATCTATATCTGTTTTCAAAATTATTCTTGTAATATGCAATAAGAGGACATTACACCTGCACGTGTTGTCTCCATCTAACAAATGTTAAACATAAAAATTTTAGCGCTAGAAAAAACCTAAAAAGCTACAATCGTAATAAAAAACTGCCATTTTTACCGCTTAAAAGAAAAACTGGCTGTGAATTGTATTTTTTATTTTTTTTATATTAAACTACTGAAAGTTATTCAAATTTAAAAAACAAAAACAATAGATTTTCAAAATAAGAACTTTTTTTGTGTAAGTGATATCAAAAAAATAAAAACAATATTTCATAGATAATGTTATCAACTATAATGTATATAAAATTTGAGTCTTGCCTATCACTATAGTCTAAATGGTTCTATCCTGTGCAAAACATTTTTTACTATGTTTTACATTTGAGACAACATAATATATGGATGTAGCATCCTCTTAAGTTATGGATTTGCAAAGCATGACATGTCATCGCTGTGTAATGTTGGGTCACCGCAGCTGATGATACTACTGCTCAAAGAGCATTATTAAACGTGACTGTAGTTTTACAGAGAACTATTAATTTAGGATGATAAAAATATGCAAATGTTTTAATTATTATGGATAAAATGTTCCAACCTGTTTTTATTGTCTGATTTGCATAGATAAAAATTTGATTGGTATATTTCTCTTGCTCAAGTTATTTATTTTTATTAATATTTGTGTATTCAAAGAACAATTGTTTTATAAAATGGGATTTTAAATTGTTCGCATATTGTAAAACATGTTTACAGTTTTTTGTGCTATTACCTTTTTTTAAAAATAAATATAAAATGAAAAATAAGTTTATTATTAAACTTTTTTTTTTTTGCCTTACAGGTAATTGATCCAAGGTTATATGTTGCACGACCGGAAGATGTAGATATTAATGAAGAAATGAACCTTAGTAAATGAAAAATCCTCCTTCCCTAACTATTGTAAATATATGTATCTATAACAAACTCAAAACCTAAATATTTAACTTTAAGACTCAAAGAACCCAAGATATATACATTTTATTTTTTATCGATCCAAAGAAAAATTTGATTTAAAAACTATTTGCAGTTCACTTTATTTTTATTTCAAAAATTCATAACTAAAATCTCTTCTCTTATTTTTTTTTTTTTTTTATTAGTATTATTTTATTTTCATTTCAAAAGAAATTTATGTTGCCTTGCATGGTGGTACTGTATCTCGTGTAGGTGACTTAATTTCTTGGATCAAGCCTTCCGTGAACAGTACTACATCCTTGCCACATGGGCATAATATATGTATATATTAAAGATAAAAACAATACCCCTCGCTGTTATCCGATATATTGTACATAAGAGTATATTATTTATTATATTAAAAAATTAAAATTTGTTGCTATTGAATTGGCGAAAAGATCTCTAATGCAAGTGCGGCCATTAACAATTGATCCAAATTATGAGCTGGGAATACAGCTGTCTCAGTTACAGTACAAAATAAACTAAAAGCTGGAACCCGTCCTACAAAATTTTTTATTACTGTTGGCTTATGAAAACTTTCACTTCAGCCCGATTGTTTTCTAACCAGTTAATTTTTTTTCTGGCTTAATTTTGGACGGTAGAATTTTATTTACTATAATGTATTTGACTTAATTAATAAATCTTTCAAAAATTTGTTTCTTGTTCATAATTTGACTTGGGATTTCAGGGCTGAAGTCAAATTATGTATTGGGGGGAAAAATTTGTTAAATTTTATTTTTTTTCTTAATGAAATTAATAAGTACCATTTTTGTTTCAAAACATAGAAATTAAATATAATAAATAAAATAAAAATCTTATAGTTCTACAAAGTTTGGTACTTAACTTTCTTTTCCAAAAAATAAAATATGATGTTGGCATTACTACGTTAATTAAAGTTAAATTACTGCTACATCAAAAAAAAAAAAAAAAAATATAAAATAATCATAAAAAATGGTTGCAAGTTACAGAACAAATTCAATTTTACTGAATTTAAAAATTAATATTTTAATCAAATCCTTCCGTCATTACAGTTAATAAAAATATATTTAATAATAGTATCAAATTCTATTAGACCAAAAATAAACTTACATATTATATAATTTTTATATCAACTATAAATCTCGTTACCCATTTAATTAGTGTATAAAATGTTATTTTCTCTATTATGTATTATAAAAATTCACTGTGTATCCAACTATTTTCATGTCAAAAAAATAATGTATTGTTACATATAAATTTTGTGTAAATGGATAAAAAAAAAAATGAATTGATAACAATGAAATAAATCAAACTTCCAACCACCATTTAAGATTTTTTTTTATTATTTTACCTACCTATTCTATGTATAAATATATTATTACATTCAATCATGTTGTTATATTAACATATTTTACTCGAAATATCGCTAATAATTTTTAGAACAACAATTTGTAATTTTTTATGGTATGAGAAACAATTACAACATTACTAGGTCAATTATGATTTTCTTCATTAAAATTGAATACAAGAAGAATGTAAGAAGTATTAAGTAATGTTGCTTTATATATCCAAATAATTGAAAACATTTATTAATTAAAGTTAAAAATATTTGAAATAGCTACGTAGATAATTGTATACAATAAGTGATAATAAATTTGAATTGTATTTAGTACTCTAGGTACACCATTAGTACTTATGCAAGCATTAATATTAATGTCATGTTCGGTAAAAGATGTGAAAGCCAGACCTAATATTTTTTATTGTTGAAGATTTTAAAGATAGAATTACATATTTTATAATTTCAGTAGAGCAACCTGAATTTATAATAGTTTTTATTTTTTGCCTCGTCTATCGCCCTTTTTAGAGCAGTAAAAATCTTTTTATAGTAAACTGAAGGTGATTTCTTCCCCATTCCTACTTCTAGAGACTGCAAGTTGAATCTTGTTGGAAAATAATGAATTACTGTTTTAAAAAAGTAATTATGTTCAAATGTTAATAATATAAGATTTTAAACTACAACAGTATATTTTAAACAACTTTATTATTCACAAAATATTAGTTGTATAAGCTACAGTTTCAAATATAATATAACTATTGTTTTAAAAAAATGAAATTTTCAAAGTATAAAGTGTAAACCAACCAAACCATAAGCTTCTTATACCGTGAAACTATTCACACTGTATGTATATTTTGTGGTTATTAAATAAAGAAATAATAAGATATAAAAATCCGACATCATGTTCAAGCAGTAAATGATTTGAATCCAGAAAAACGTATTCATGTTCAGTCTTGAAAACTATTTTTAACTTTTTTCTTTAAAAGTATGAGAGCTAAAAGATTTGGTTGGCACCTAATTAAAAAGTGATTTTCAAATAGATACAAAATGTAATATTTATAAATTCACTAATTATTAAACTTATAAAAAAATAATCACTTTTAATCATGCATTACTCACGCAGATCTCCAAAATTAGTAAATGGATTTTGTGATTTAGGATCTTGATAGAATCCCATTGGATTTAATTGTGAATAACGTAAAACAACATTTTTTTTAAAATGCTAGCCCTGATACGCGTAAGTATACTATACTCGTAAATTATAATTTAATAACACCAGTAATATTAATATATTTTTATTGAAAGGTAGGTAGTTTTTTTCTGTAAATTAGAAATGATTTTAGGAAATTTTTTTTTTTTTTTAGTCAAAAAGGTTGAAAATTAAAAAACAAGATTCCTCATAAGTAGTTATTATATCAGTTCAAAAATATTAATAACATGTAAGCAAAATTTTTTTTGTATTAGAATTCAAAGTTCAAATTTAGACATAAAAATATCGATAATATTCAAATTATTTTGCTGTTAAAAATATAATACAAGATTCTCGTAAATAGTTTATGTCCTAACCAGTAAATCTAAAAAAACATATTTACATTATTTATTTTTATAGACATTTTAAGTTCAAATTTGGACGAAATTACATATATGAATGAAGAATAACAATGTTAGTTATTTCGTTGTAATCAAAAAATATTTTTTGTGGCTGCTTGAAAGTTTTGAAGTATATTATTATCATATTTTATACACTCTGAGAAAATTTCAATTGCAAAGTTCTCCCCAAAATTTAATTCAGTTTACTGTTTAATTAATATTAAAATGAATTATTTTAATAACGATAATATCACAAAAATAAACTTTTAGTTATGTAGGATGACAGACCGTCTTCGCACTGTATCATTTTTCCTATACAATGACTTTATATCATCGAATTCAAATCAAATTTAACACATCTGTCACAGTAACCCCTCTGACACCCA
>JACXSJ010002815.1:0-36085 GCA_014851325.1 Pentalonia nigronervosa
GGCTTACTAATGACCGGTGATAATGACGGTCTAGCCGTCCTGTTGCCGCTGCTCATTGTGCGATAAGGTGGGTAGTTACATAATATGAAAATATTACCTGTATATGTGTGTCTGGCAGTGAAGTGCTATCGGGAGCTATAAAATGCGCACTCGCGAAAAGAATAACACGTGTTACACGGTCGGGGGTCAGACACGTACTATTTGAAGTTTTGTCCGTGACAAAAGTGGTGCTTGCACTACTTTTGTCATTCGTTATTTATTCGTCACAGTTATCATACTGCACATAATTTCAAAAAAGATATAATTTGAATAGTACAAGGTAAGTAGTAGTAAGTTGTTTTTTATTTCATTAGCTTCTAACCAATACATACCTGTCTACCTATATATATAAATTATGTATTTAATTATTAATTATATTATTATATTATATAATTTTACTTTTATTATAATTTACTTTATTTAGTAAAATATGATATAAATAAATAAATATAAATATTTATTAATATTAATATTAATTGTTAAAATATACATATTATTATTTTATAACTTTACAACATAATAATACAATATTTATCTATGCCATATCTTAGAACCTCTAGAACCAAACACATTATTGTATAATGTAACTGTAAAATTTAGTAAAATTTACTAATGTACTCGTATTCATGTATTAAAAATGTATAAAAATATGAATGGCAATTCGGATAAAAATGTACAATTTATACAAACCGTACAAACGTTTCCTAATTTGTATAACCACACAACAAAAGAATATTTTAATAGAAATTCATAAGACTTGGGGTGAAATTGGAAAGACATTTAACATCAACAGTAAGAAAAAAAATTGATTTACCATTGATCATTAATTGTTATAAATTATTGAGATGTTTTTTTAAATATAATAAGGTATAATACAATATCATACAGTTTTAGTATAGTACTATAGTATGTATAATAATATAATATTACAGTATAGATACATAGTATATAGGTGTATATAATTACATGATAAAACAAATTTTCTTTATTGAAAAGTTAAATTAAGCTTAGGTAAGTATAATAAATTAATTAGATTACTATTAAATAATTATTAAATTATATACTTATTTTGCCAAGGTAATACTGAGTATGGTTTCACACAAAATACTAGCAAAATCTTTACCTTATTTCCATCGCTGAGTAAGGAGGTCTCGTTTTATTGTTTTCTACATTTTCCTCAATATCTTCATATAATGTATCAACATTATCTTGCTGAATTTCTTGTGGAATTGAATGCGTACCATCATGCACGCAAATAAAGTTATGCAAAACACATATAGCTTTTATCACTATTTCAATTCTTTCGGTTTTAAAATTGATGGATCGTAATAAGGCAGCTTTAGATTTTTTTCTCAAAAAAAAAATTAAATCAGATTATCCTGTAGAAGATGTGGATTTATGTTTTTTTAAAAGTTTATTACCAGTTATGAAACTTATGAATCCCGAACAAAAGAGTGTTTTAAAGTTGGAGTGTTACATTTAATGGGAAACATACTTGAACATAATGAACCCATTCCTACACTGACTAAACAAAATCTTTACCATGCCAGATTTAATAGAAAATATCAGAACACGGAAAATCGTATTATTTACTCTACAACTCTTTCAAGTTTATCCTCTCCTTCATGCCCATATCGCCTCCACTGGATTTAGTATAACGCAGTCCACTAATCTACAGTTGAATCAAAATAACTCCCAAAATTGGTCGTATTAATAAATAATAAATAAAGTTAGCGTTATTTAAAAAAAAGTATTTTTTATTATTATTTACTAATTAAAAATAAGTTTTTTTATAATTTTGATTTCCTTTTGCTTTGTTTTATAATAAAAGGTAACAAAAAAAGGTTTAGTTTATTTATAGATTAATAAAGGTTATTATTTATTGTTATTATGAACTATTAAATAGACTTACCTGAGTGTAATAAGTATGCGTTCTCGAGGACACACTGAACGTCTATAATTGGTATCCTTTTTTTTAAATTTTAGATCCTACTAGTTCAACCAGCATATCAAAAGTTTTTTTCTCCATTCGATAGAATGTTTGAAATCTATCGCCATTTTCAAGATCTTTAAATACTGAAAAAGCACCACTTCAACGGCAGTTTTTCACTCCAAAATAGATGAACCTAATAATTGCGCACTCTTTTTTGATTTGCATTTAAAATATATTAAAGCATATAACAAGTCCTCTTCGTCTGAACTCATCTTGAGTAGTGAACTGGTGGTGTGCGCAAAAGTGTAAAAGTGTCATGCAAGAAAAATATCACGTCAGTTTTACTATCATTTCGATTGGTGTACTTGTGTCACAAGTTATGTCACTCGTCACATCACGTGTCTTGTCACTCGCAATATCATAAGTTGCGTTACTTTGGTGGGTACTACGCCTTACGGCACTATACCGTAAATTGTAAACGAAGTGACTCAATTGAAATCTTATTTTTAAAATGTATTTGTTTCATATTTTAGATTTTGGGCGGAGCAACAAATATATTTATTTTACAATGATGTGTTTGTTTTTGTTTTTTTATGTATGTCTGAACTCTAAAAAAACTTTTTCAGGTAAAAAAATGCTTAGATTTTCAACTTTGAGGATGGTTTCAGGTAAAAAATTGAATCTAATAGGAATTTTGAGAGGATAAAGAATTCCTTGTAATTTTCCCGATAATACGGAAATAAAAAAAAAATAAGGGGAAAATGGAATTTTTTCGCAAAACCAATTTTAATTTTTTTTTTTTTTTTTGTGTGTGTAATTTATAAATTACCATAATATTTGATTTTTCACCAAATAAAAAATATTAAATATTATTTTTTATACATGATAACATTTCAATATGCATTTTAAATTTAAATATGTACGAAATTAAATATTTAAACAAAGAATAATGACTTTAGTTATTTTATTGTAATTTAACATAGATAGTCTGATAGACTATCTTCGCTCAGAATAGTTTTGGATTTATCATTGAATTTAAATTTAACATATACATTACAGTGACTTACTAAATGATGAATTGATGAGGTACAGCAGACTGCAGAGTGGTTACCTACATTTCTCCTATTTTTTTATATTTTAGTAGAAGTATAGTACGAAAAAATCTGAAGAATTTTAAAATATAGTTTTTAAATATATTTAAAAATTCCAAAAATTAGATTTTAAATAACTGCATCATTGCAGAAAAAAAGTGATGAGCATACTTTGTAGATTACCCCGTATATTATTACGCTAGACATAGCACTCTTGTAATAATTTATTTGTTATGACTTGTTATTATAGTTTCGTTTCTTTTTTTTATCCTCCGTCTCGTTAACAAATATCAGGTATATAAGCAGCTTCTACCTGGTATAAAACATTATATCACGACCTATATATTATGATCTCTGTATAATAATAATAATAATAATATAATGGCAAATTTTGTTCAAAAAATTCCGAACGACGAAATTGTATGCGAATGGCGAATACCATAATATATATTTTAATAGAATACCCCGACTCGTGTAGATTATTTTTATTATCTTTTTTAGATCATCAATCATTCATATTATTATTATATTTTACAGTAGGTACGCCATCCACGCGTATTCCCAACACCTGTATATATAATACATATTCTAATAATATATTATGCATGGTAGAATAATACCGTTCGAATTTCAAACGTCTATAACGACGAACGGGCAGTGCGTCGCCGTTGTGTCTACAAATGGCGATCTATACTTTTTTAGTTCCTGTCCACATGCAGATATAATATATTATAATAAATATTACGTGTACAACACAGTGATATCGTATTACGCACGCAAGCAAAACCTATTACGATGAGTGGAGAATACTATCGATAAAAAAAATAATATGTATTCCAAAACGCACTCTTTTATATCATATTGTGAAGCGTATATTATAATATAATATGTGGTGCATGCATTATATATAGTGTCGTAAATATTATATTATACTAACAACAAATATGAATCCGAAAGTCATCGTTATTTCGTTTAACTCAATATCACAATATTCCTACATATTGCTCGGAAAAAATACATTTACAGTATGTTTACTACCCAATTCCGTATATTTTGCAGTCAATAACACACATTTCAATCGTAAAAGTGGATACAGAAGTAATAAACACATAAAACTTCCAATGTTAAGTTTTTAATCTATTCATAAATAATACTCAAGAGGATGATGTTAGTGTACTATTGTTTACTATCTATCTTTGACTAACGGTCAACATTGTACATTTTGCATTCAGTATAACCAACCTTGTATAGTTGTTGGCTTTAATATTACAGCGAATTCACCCATCATAAAAAATATTGTTAAGGATGTAACGTCACGGAATTTCGAGCTTCACTATTAAAACATTCCCTACAATAATATTTCCCCAAACCAAATATATTATTCCCATTATGTTATTATTCATATATTATAAACACGCGAGCAATACTATTGTAAGTAAACAACAGTGTTAGTTAATCATATCTCCTTAATCCCTCCCTCCCACTACAACCTGTTTTTCCCCAAGAATTATTGTAATTTCCCCTCTACCTGCCTACACTTTTACACCTCTAATACAATCGCTGACGTCCAAACGGCCAAGTTCAAATACTCAAGCTAGTATACTATATAGCTTAGTATACTTGTCTATGACTCAAGCTCGGCGGCAGTCGACACACTTTGTACAAAACGGCTAAACTAGCTGAACGTTCCAAGTCGACAACGTTTCCGTAACCATACCACAACCATGTGGCCGACCTGTTTTGATCTTTTTTTATATAATATTAATTATAACATCTACTTTGTCGTACAATCAACGCAATCCACAGCCATGATGAGCTGAACAACCACGATGGGCCCTGACGGGCAAACTGAAGCCACGATGAATTAACTGAAGCCTAACTGATGACCACGTCATCATCAACCAGTTGTAATGAATCCAGACCCCCAATGTACCCCCTTTATTATATCCACGTGCACAGCACAATTTTGTTTATATATAATATGATAGCGATCACATATTTTCATCCTTTCTTAATCACGTTTATCTCCACTTTATACACATGTGTTTGCTACAATGCCATTAATTAAATTATTGCTGTGATCTTCGTTTACATCTATTGTTATTATTTCACCGTAATCTTCGTTCATGTGTTATTATTATTATATTTCCTCCAACAATGTCAAAATTCCCTCAAAATTCTACTCTTTAAATAAATTAATTTGATTACCCTATAAAACTTTTTTTTTATTTTTTTTTATTATTTTAACTAATTTATACAAAGCCCATAGGCTCCACCGACTTATTTTCCGGGACATCACACGGTGTGACCTATGGGTCATCACACAAGTATTCCTCTTGTAAGATGGGTGCGTAGTAAGCCCCTAAATAGACCGAACAAGGACATTTTCTGTATTTGTACATTAGCTTTTTATGATATTTTAATTTTTCTGCAATGTACCTATGAACATTTATAAATTGTAATATTTTACATACTCATAACTTGAAATACCATAAAAAAAAATATACACAGATAATGTTTTTAACTTTAAATTATTTGATTATAGATCACTCTCTAATAGAGTATTAATCTAGTAGTAAAGCTAATTAGCTAACAATACAAGATTAGTTACTAACTCAAAAATTGGCTATGTTCCACGTGGGTTAGAGAGAGAAAACAAATAGTGCACTGGCATCGTCTTAAAACGTAACCATAACTAAATCTACTAATTATTACGATTTTTTTAAAATAGACAAAAATTATGAGTCAAAGCTAAATCGGAGGAGATTGAACGATCTACGCGATATTTATTTAAAGTACTAACAAATAACTAAGTATAGTTAATAAATGATTGTATAATGTATACTACCTAAAAATATTCTATTATTACAATACACAAAACATTCAAAAACAATAATTAAATAATATTCCTTATTATTAATGAATAATTCATTTTTCAGAATTAATATATACATATATTATAGATTATTCACTATTTATAGACAGTTTATATTTTCATAATGGTACCTATAGGATTGATTTATAAACTATTTGTATGAAATCTGTTACAGCTCACGAATTTTAAACTCAAAATCCTTTCACTGCGTGTTCAGTTAAACTTTAACAGAGCAAACAAACTAGCAAACACGGAGGAACACGTACGTGAGCCATATATAGCTTATAAGCTACGAGCGAATATTTTGTACACATATTATGGGTAAAGCGGACGTTTGCTTATTAAACCATTCGAAGATTATCTAGACTCTAGAACAAACCAACGACTCGCGTTAATAACTTATTTGTTTTATCAAAATTAACATCTAGAAAGTTACTTTGTTACAGCCCAACCTATGCTTGCAAAGGTATAAAAGGCTTAATTTGTATAATATACACTTCTCGACAGTGATAAAAGATCGGCACTTTGAAGTAGATTTTAAAAATTTTTCATATACATACAACAATAATATAATCATAATGTAAATGTGAGTAACACAATCTTAAAAATACTAAGCAAGAATAATAATTTAGACATTATATATTTAAGTAATTATACACTATTACTCGTGTAAGTAATTATAATTTATAACTAAATTAATTGTAATTTAGATCAACCTCTGCAGTCTACTACGGGCTTATCAAATAGATTAAAATTTTATTTATATAAGCTCCCCTTCATTTCTAATTTTTCAGTTTACACGTAAAAAGAAAAGGGATGCCTCTTTTGATTCTGTATTTACAAACATAGCTTCATTATATGGTGTCTGCTTGGTACCTTAATGGTTAGCCGTGTCTCCAGCAAACAAACTGCATCTAGGCTTTTAACAATTTAATAATATTATTTTTTTTCCAAGTTTTAATACCTATGTTTTGGTGTCTATTTTACCCTCTAAATTGAATCTTTAGTTTCATTGTTATTAGATTTTCTGTGTACAATAAATTGTTCCATTTATCACAATCGTGTATTTCATTATGATCATTATGCGTTGATTCAAAGTCCTGATTCGGCCTATTTGGAGACAAAAATATTTGCAATAAATTTTAAGTTAAAATGTTAAATTTAACTACAAACAATTTTTTTTAAACAGATACAAAAATGCAGAATAAAATAAATATGATACGACATATACTCGTACAGCTTACACACTCGCCAAACCCAAAATTAGTGTGTAGATAATGCGAAAATCGCCAATGCTTGTTTATACGCACACATCAACAACTTCGACAATACCCACCGTCAGTTTTAACGACTAATACTTTCTATAAAACGTGAAAACACAAAAAATGGAAAACAAACATCAAACATGATTATGCGACTAATTTTATGTTTAAAACATCTAAACAGTAATTATTTTTTATATTTATGAATTTATTATATTTTTATTTTTGAATTACAAAAAAAAAAACTAAAATCATTATTCTTGTAACCTTGAATTAAATTTTCAAGCATTAGCTAAAAAATTGAACATTATGTACATTTTTAGCTACAAAATATAATTTGCAAGTTGTCGTAATTTTTACAAAATTTATCAACATTTTAACTTCAAATATTTTTTAAAAAAATTGTATCTATGCATCTTCAATATTTTTTAAATAGCTTTATTAACAACTTATAAGGAACCTTGGATTAAATTTACAAGTCTTTTAACCCAGCAATTTTTTTTTTTATTGATATCAATGAAAAAAAATTTATGAACATTTCAAATGCCTCTATAATAATAGCTAAAAAAAAGATATATATTTAGCGATAAGGGTCACAGCTGCGGTGGTCTGGGGGTAATTTACAGAATATTACGACGAGGGAACTGTTGTGATTTTAATACATTATGTTGTTAATATTCTTTTTTATTCCATTTATAATTCAATAATTTGTTATTACACTAAAAGACAATGTGGAGTTATTGCCTTTTAAAAATAAATTTTATTTTCCTATATAAAACAATTTAAATAATGAAACTAACTTCGATTATTTGATATTTTTTAAATAATTGTATTATTATTTACTTACATATAGAACTAACAAATGACTAAAAAAAAAAGTGTCCCTATTCCAATATATGCCTACAGACTTTTTTTAATTATCTTGTAGTTATTTGTTCAAGAAATTGTATTAGTGAGATATATAAATCAAATACATCACTGCATGATATACTGTAGAGATCTGATTCTACAATTTTGAAACTCACGTGATTTCATTATAACATTACATAGGTATTCATGTAGGCCTATATATATATAATATGCGCAGCACTTGACTATTATTGCAAGAGTATAAAAACATTACTTCTAACCGGATACCCATTGTTCATTTTTCGGAGTTCATGATTGTGATTTAAAAGTTTTATATATAATATACTATAGTTGTATGCGAGATAACGATTCATTTTATTGGATCATAGTTTGACCTGAAAGATATAAGTAGGTACAGCAATTAAATAATATATTTCGGAGTTTTCAATGAGATGATTTCATTTTAATCGCATATAAATAACTCTTAGCACGCATGCCATACGTGATTTACATAGCTAATTCAGTCCCGATGGTATTTCAATACTAAAATCCTATTAAAAAAAATGTATTTATATTATGTAAAATACATAGCTATATAATCCTCAAATTCGTTGAATAGGAAAAAGAAGAACGCCCATACGTACAAGTGTACATCGAATAAAAAAATAAAATGTTACGGAATCAAATATATTTTTGTGTTTTTAACACAATTTTCGATTGAATCCTCTTTTGGAAATTAATCGTAGGAATAAGTAATGGTCTTCAAAAATCTTAGGTGGGATAAATTCGATAAAACACGATTCTACTGGCTACTGCATACGAAAGTTCTGTATGTTGTGGTGAACAATGATTTTAAAATACACATATTATAATGTAGGTACTGAATTACTACGCAGCTATTAATTATTATTATACACTAAAAGTGTATACGTATAATAAATCAACATTATATTAATATTATTATCATTATTAAAATCAAATATAACTGCAGGGCTTAAACCAGTGTCGATTTTGGGGTGAGGCAAGTGAGACGGCACCTCACCTAAAATTTTGAAGTAAATAATACTCAAAAATGTGTACTTTTTGGCTCGCCGATAGCACATATTTTGCTAATAATTATTAACGTATTTATAATTTTATTTGAGAAGAAATTCCTCTTTACAAAGTTTAATAATATGAACTATCATTTTATCGTGTTGTTCATCATTGTCATTCCGTGTTTATTACCAAAAATAGCGATAAACCGATGAGAAATGCACGAAACAATTATTACCTGGGCAAATACCGGTAGCCAGCAGATATGTTCCGATGACGTCAGAGAGGCGCCGTCTAAATACACCCCGGAGTTTGCACTTGTATACATAAATTGCACACGCGCGGGCATGTACGCGAATGAACGCGACTGTTGAATAAGTAGTGGAATTGCGCATGCGTAATGATCATCGCGAGGATCGTTTTATATCGCCTCTGTGTTCAACATCAAAAGACATTATCACATTTATCAGTTGTTATTGTCACAGCCGGGCCAACGATAATAATTAAGAGACTGTTAAAATATTTATTTATTTTTCCATCTTGTTCGAATCGTCGACTGTGTTGGTTAGTTAAATCATTCATTATGGAGTTTAATTTTTTTTATGAAGGGGGAGGGGATTAATACATAAGTCGCCTAACCAGAAAAATACTACCAAAACCGCCATTAGCTTAAACCGTTATCAAAATTTTCGGTAACCGAGAACATTTTTCTACCGGTTCTATCGTTAACGGTAACCAATTACCGGTACTATACTCAAGATTACAAGATTACTCAAGATTAAGCAATAACAACTCCAAAAAAATCTTCTGTCACCACGATTTATTAATTTGCATTTTATATTTTTTTGATATTTTGGTTACATAATAAACTACTTACGAAAAATGTTGTTTTAAATTTTCAATCTTTAGCTATAAAAAATGAACATTTTATAAATTTTTAACTACAAAACAATTTGCAAATGTTCGATCATAAATTTAGGTAAAAATTTAAAATTTAAATGCTTATAAAAAAATTGTGATTATGTATTTTTATTATTTTTAATCTGTTATTTTAACAATTTATGAGGAATCTTGTATTAAATTTTCAAAAAACTTGACCCTATGACATTTTTTTTATCGATATTTAAAAAGAAATTTTAAAAAAGCCAAAAATTAATTACTCAAAAATTGTCAAAATATTTTAAAAATTTTTTGGTGTATAGAAAATGATAATCTAAACATTTTGTAAAAATTTCAAACATCTTCAATTATTCCTTTTTGAATTATATCAAAATAAGAAAATCGTTCCCAAAGAAAACAGGTGAATATCTCTAATGTCTAATTTCAAATGTTCATAAAAAATTACTTTGACTTTCTAGTAATATTTTTTTTTTTTAGGAAGGTAGAAAATCTTGTAATAAATTTTCAAATCTTAGATTTGAATAAAAAAATTTTTATGAATTTCCTAATCAAAAAAAACTTTAAAAATTTGTGGTTTTTACGTATTTTCTCGAAATTTCAACTTTAGATGCTTATAAAAAACTATTAGAGAATTACGCTTAATTTTTTTTTAATTTTCACTTACAAGTTATGAAGAACATTGTATTACATTTTCAAGTTTTTTGACCGACTGAAACATTTTTATCGGCAATAATAAAAGAAAATAAAAAAACTTGAAAATTTATTATGCTTATAAATAGCTTTAAAAAAGTCAAAATATTTTAAAAATTTTATGATGTATAGAAAATATTTATATAAATATTTGGTAAAAATTTCATGTATTTACGATCATTATTTCTTCTGTTACATTAAAAATAAAAATTAATTTTGTTAAAAATTTGCTTTGCGAAAAAATTTTGTTTTTTCCTTAATTTTTTTCTTTTTCTTGACGTATTTAAAAACTACTGAGAATTTTTTACTTTTGACCCCTTTCCCAAAATAAAGTACCAATTAGATTTATTTTCCTATCAGAAAAGATACTGATGAAGAAAATCGGACCATTTTTACTGCATTACTATAAAACGTGATGACAGACACAAAAAATAAAAAAAAAATTTAAAAAACACATAACATTATAAAATCAATACATTCATCGCTCTTCTCAGAATCTAAAATAAAATATTAATAGTAACTAGGTAGATATTAAAATGAATATAGAGTAAACAGAAATTAAATTAAAATTTTGTGAATTCGAAAATTACTTTTACTAAACTATAATAATTAAGAAAAACTGAAATAAAATTACGGGAAAATGAAAATATTTACGAAACACAGATTTTAGACAAAATAAATTTGGTTATTTTGTTATAGTTAAAAAACAAATAACTGAAGGTATGTTTAGATTTTATACACAGTACGTATAGTATATTTTACAGAGGCAAGATCATAAGTCTATATTTACATTAACATTAATTATATACTCAATTTAATTATCACAGGATTTTTTTTAGATTCTGAAAGGAGCTATGTACGTAATATATGTATTGATTTTAGGATGATTTTTTTTTTATGCATGTAACTGAGTGTCAGTCATCATCTTTTTGAGCAGTAAAAATCATTAGAAATTCAATTACAATATCTTTTCTATCGGGATATTGAATATAGTTAATACTTTAGGGGGTTATTAGTCTAAAAATATCTAGTACATTTCTAAACAAATTTGTAAAAACAAAAACAAAATTATAGAAAAACGGAAATTTATACGCAAAACCAATTTTTGATCAAATCTATTTTTTTATTTTGTGGTAATTCAAAAACAAATAACTATAGATGCTAAAGATATTTGAATTTTTCACAAAATGTTTATATTATAATTTTCTATACATAATATGATTTTAAAATATATTGACTCTTTTTGAGCTATTTATAGTTATATAAAATATTTGATTTTGATCTATAAAATATGTCGATAAAAAAATGCTTGCTCGGTAAAAAAGCTTAAAAATACAATAGAAAACACCTTATAAATTGGAAGAAATTATATATTTAAACAAAGAATAACAATTTTAATTATTTTGTTGTAATTTGAAAATATTATTCGTGGAGACTTGAAACTTTTCGTAGGTATGTCACAAATTATTATATTTTATATATATGATTAAATGTTCAAAACATTAAGATTAATTTTTAGCTATCGCACATTTATATCAAGGACCTATTCACCCCGTTCTAAGGCGACATTGACTCAAAAATGTATAACAATATTAAATAAGTATTAAATTATGTAAATAATATATACTATTATAATAATATAATTAATGTAATGGTTTTGATTAAAATTAAATCATCCTACCCTAATACTAATGGTAAAATAAATTACTTCAGCACCAGATTAAAAAAACATACCTATATTGAATTAAAAATTACTATAATAATTAATAGCAATAAAAGTATATGATAATATATATTATTATGTAAAATAACTAAGCTGACAGCCCGTTTTAGCTCAGAATCGTGTTTTGTATGTTATGATTTATCATTGAACTAAAATCTAAAACATCAATTACATTGACTTACTCAATGACATCTTGACAAAGTATAATATTACTTAACACCTACTGTACAACAGAGTGGTTACCTATTTTTCCCCCTTTTTTTACTTACATCAATTTACATATATTATCTTAATATTAAATATTTGTATGGATACCAATAGCTTCAAAAAAGTCATTAGTAGGGTGTTTGTTATTTTCCAAAGAGCTTCTCCCATTGTTAAGGGTGTTTTAGTATATTTCTCGCAGTGGAAAATTTTGGAAAATATATGTCGATATTATGGATTATTGTGAGGGGGTTCATCACATTGGTTACAGTAGGGTTATACATCATTAGATAACACTATTATATAACGTATTAATATACTGTTATCTCAAATCGTGCAACACTGCGCTCAGGATATGTTAGCGCCCAATATCCATAATATACCATATGGCCATATACATATTCACCGTACAAATTTCCATCCCTACGGAACGACTGTCTCGTAATTATTTCAACCGTCCGTCAACTATTTGTGCGCGTTTATGCACCAACAGACTGTATAAATTATAATTATACTCTCCAGTAGCACGGAAAATCATCTAAATACTAATACAATATTATTCTAATAATATGTAAGTACCTATTAGATATGTACATGTGCACAGTTCGGAATTCCAATATGTAAGTAGGACAAATTTCACTTCAGATTTAATTATAATATATTATAGTTATATCAAATATATCATTCTTCTTCTTCTTCTTCTTTGGTTTTTTTAAAGGCCATTGAGGCCCATTACCCATTATCAAATATATCATATTTGTTTTTATTGAAATTTCAAAACTAGACATAGGTAGGTATCAAAATAATAATTATTGGTATACTATTATTAATTTATTTGGTGGTGTATTGTTACTTGTGATCCGTATCTAACGTTTTATTGAGTTACGTGTGATCTACTTATTTTATTTAACTGTTGAGTGAACAGAAACAGTACGGTAGGTACCTATTATATTTTGTAATATTTGTTTTTGCTCATTTCATAGTAGGAATTTTTGTCTTAATTACATTTGTACAAGGTACCTACTACCGGGTAGAACACGATTCCATACGGTCTTTATCAGCGAACGGAATCGTGTGCATTTTAAGCAAAGCATCTCCAGTTTAAAAATCATATCGCCCTCGTAATATATACCGTTTATGATTAATCATAGTTATTATTTTAAATTTATAAAAAAATATGTATAATACAATATAAGCTACAAAGTCGTTGTCATATACAGTTTAGCTTAATCTAATCTACTGAATGGCAAATGAAAAGGGCGAAATTGTTATTGTATAATCCGTGATCATATGATCAACTGAAAATATATGAGATTTAGCATCCCTGTTTTTTTTTTTTTATAAGTAGATTATGTATGATTTTTAGTCTTAACTGTATAATCAAATTATGTATAAATAGCATTACAATAAATTAAACCATATAATAATGAATAATAAATAAGGATGAGAATTTCTAGTTTTCATATTTGTCTAGAAAGGTCACACAGTCACTGAACAATAATCATATTGACTCAAACGAGAGCCCATAATTTTCCAGAAAATAAATGAACCAATCGTTAGTAATCCATAAAGTAAATTTAACAAAAAAATATAATAATAGAAAATTAAATTAAAGAAAGTAAAAATTACAGAAAATAAAATAACTTGAAATTAATGTTTCAGAATTTTTTTTTATATTGTAAATAAAATGAACAAAAAATTTAAATACAGAATTTTAATACCAGAAAATTGAACGCCCGAAATTATAATCACAGGACGTAGTCTCATAGAAAGTGATTATCCAGAAAATAAATAACCCGAACAATAAGAACCAAAAAAAAAAATAAAAATAATAGTGATTAAGGTTCCAGAATTTTAAACACGTTAATAATACATATTTTAAAATTAAAATTTAGTTTTATTAGCATAAAATTATTGTTTAAAAAATATATATATTTTTTTTTTGTTGATTGTGGCCTTTTATTATATATTCCTTATAAGCTACTTACAAGAGAATTGTTGTGAATTGTGATATAGTTTATTTTTAAAATTGAAAGTAACAAAATCTGAGCTCTTGAGTGAAAAATCATTTCTGTACGTAACAGTAGCATACTTAAAACTGAATTTTTTTTTTTGATGTGAAGGTTATTGTCACTGATCAGTAATCATTATACATAAAAGTAAATCCCTATTTCCCTCAGTCATGCCATAAATTGAGAACGTCTTTACCGATTTCATTCGTCATATTTTTAAATGAAATAGTATATTGCAAGTCAGGTTTAAGTTAATAGAAACATAAGCACCTGCATGTAAATTTTTTTATAAATCAAAAAAAAATATACAATTTATATATAGAAAAAAAAGTTGGAAGGAAAATAAAGACACCAGCAAGCATATTCATTTTAAGCAGCAAAAAAAAATCCAAATACAATTTTATAGGTATAGAAGAAAGAGCGTGAGATTACAGTCTAATTGACTAAATCATAAGCCCAAAAAACTATAAAAATAAAATAAGTTTATGCTAAGGTTTTGATTATTTATTGAGATCCCCCTAATATTAGGTATAGTTGACTAAAGAATTATATAAAATATTAATTTAAATATTAGCTTGAACGTGTCTTAAAATCAAAAAAAAAAATTGCTTAAAAAAATTAAACGAGTTACTTAAATTAAAAAAAAAAAAGGAAGAAGGACTCAGGCGCCCACAGACAGAATCATTTTGAGAAGCAAAAAAAATATATATATAGGTATGGAAAAAAGAGTGAGACTGCAGACTAATCCACCGATTCTTAAGACCAAGAAATTACGGAAAAAAATAAGTTTATACTAGGTTTTGATTATTTATAAAAACCTCTCCGACATAACTTACTATAGAATATAATAGGATATAAATTTAAATATTATTTTAAAGAAGTCTTAGAAAAAAAAAATTTGGAAAAAAATCGCACACAAGTTACTAAAATGAAAAAAAATTCGTAGGATATAGGTGATATGGAACACAGGTGCCTTTCATTTTAAAATTAAAAAAAAGAATTAAAAAAAATTTCACAAGCATAAGTAAAAATTAGGGACAAACTTTAAGTATAAACTGTGTCTTCCCAAAAAATAATTAATCAGAAAATACTTTATATATTTTTATTTGTTTTATTATTATACTGGTAAGCATTAACCTGGCTTTATACCCATGATGGAATTAAGGATTAGATAATTAGGTTTGGTATGGATTAGGTTCGGTTGATTGGCCAACATTATATTATCCATAAGTATGTCTAATATGTCTCTATAAACAACTCTTTTCACCCGATTATAATTCAATACTACATTAATATTAGAAACCTGTTATGAACCTTATAACTTTGAGTTATGGCTGCGAAATCACATCGCAAGAGTCCAACTATAAGACTCAAAGTCATGTTAAGTTTACACCCTACCAAATTAAATGATTATTTATTTATTTTATTTATTCATATGGCTTACAACAAATCAACATTACAGCAAATTTAAT
This sequence comes from Pentalonia nigronervosa, assembly GCA_014851325.1. Lineage (NCBI taxonomy): Eukaryota > Metazoa > Arthropoda > Insecta > Hemiptera > Aphididae > Pentalonia > Pentalonia nigronervosa. The sequence continues at coordinate 16,086 of JACXSJ010002815.1, forward strand.
TTAACTTAAGTATAAATAGTAATAATTTAGTAAGATAAAATAAAATTAGAATAAGATAACATTATAAAAATGTTTAATATGTATAGATTTAAATATAATAAAATAAAATAATATAAAATTTTTGCAAAAAATGTATAGTATCTAAACAAAATGACTAGTATTTGATTATTGTTTGATTATTGCACCATAGCCGGTTTGAAATATAGAATGCTAATTCATAGGTTCAATTTCTTTATTCATTTTATTACCTTCGGTGTTATCGCGTAGATTCCTTGGATGCCTTGGTTAAATCTCCTCAGTTGACATTCTGTTATAATGTGGTTTACTGTTTGTCTGTGATTACCACATTCACATTTTGGGCCATCTCGAATTCGCCATTTGTGTATCATGTCAGCACAATAGCCATGGCCTGTGCGAAGACGATTTAGTACAGAACACTCATGTATACTAAGCGGCACCCACATCGAACTAGAGGGCGTCTCATCCTTAATCAAGAGGATGTTGATGTTCTCTAAGAAGACTAAAAACTTGCATAAACAAATGAAGATCTGGTGTCTGGAGTTGCAATCCTTAGTGGACAATGCGTTCCGAAGTAGCAAGCAAAGGATAAAGTTTACTTGGAAGGCTGGCGATAGGATTAATCTCTTGTCGACCAGTCTGTATGAGACGAGCATCTGGCTGCAATTGATATCGACTATTCTAGTGAAGAGACTCTCCGCAAAATCTACGACAAAAGGAAGCATTGCAGATACACACACTGTGGTCGCAGGTTCTTGTGAGGTACAAGCAATGCATGCATGGAAACCTAGGAAAATCAGAAAGAAAAAGAGGAAGTTATGCTTTATTTGTTCTTTTTTAAATGTCACTTTCAACTCTTTCCTAGCATTTTTATTGTTTAGATGGAAAGCACATACTTCAGTCTATGACACTCAAAGTTTTAATCGGATTTGTGAATTTTATGTTGACAGTTGGTATGTTTTTCTTTTTTTTTTTCTGTTAATAATTTGTCTATTACACTCCGTATGTTTCATATGAATACTGATATGATTCATTCAATCAACAAATTTGAATTCATTTTCAATGACGTTTCTGATAAGTTCAATGCATGTCTCAAATCATTAGTTTTATGGTAGCACGTAGGTACATAAATTGAACTTGAAGACTAATATGCGTGTACAACTACAAAATAATGCATCAGCTGATGGTTTTGCAAAACAATTGTTGGACATGAGGAATATGAAAATAACAATCGATGAATCAACATAATGCATCACATTGCCAATAAATTTCTGCAAAATCATAGCAACCACCGATAAGTTAATTAACAAAGTTTTCTCAAATATAGCAAAAAATTACAGAAATTATCAGTGGCTCAGTACATGGACTATATTATTAGTAGCCAAAAACAACAATATAAATACAATCAATTTCAGCATTCAAAACGGAATTCCAGACGACACGACAACGTATAAGTTCATTGATACCGTAATGAATCAAGACGAAGTTGTCAATTATCCAACTGAATTCTTAAATTCACTTAATTGGCCAGGCGTGCCACCTTACGTTCTAATATTGAAAATTGGCGTGCCCATCATTCTTCTACAAAACATAAATCCACCACGACTATGCAATGGTACTAGACTTTCGGTGAAAAAGTTGATGAACAACATTATCGAAGCTACAATTTTAAACGAAAAATTTAAAGACGAATATGTACTGTTGTCGCGCATTCTAATAATTCCAACAGACATGCCATTTGAATTCCAACGTTTCCAGCTTCCAGTGCGAGTTGCCTTTGCAATGACCATCAACAAAGCACAAGAACAATCGCTACAAATAGGTGACTGAATTTGGAAAATCCATGCTTCTTACATGGACAGCTGTATGTGGCCTGCTCACGCGTTGGAAAACCTTATAAAATAATAAAAGCCATTGAAAATAATTGAAATAAATCAATTTGTGTACGCACCAGAAGGAAAAAAATATTGTGTATCCAAAAGCACTTCAATAAATAGCATTCAATCAAAAACATGAGTTGTTAAACTTTTCTCGGTAAAACGAATAAAAATGCATAATGATCCAAAATAAATTTAACATTGTTGTAACGATTTACTTAGTATATTTTAACCGTTATATTATAAAATAAAATATATTTTTCATATAGATTTGGCATTATTAATTTTTTTAATAGGCAACAAAGTGCACTGGATCAACTAATCTATATATATATATATATATATAAATGAATGACAGAGAATGTCTGTCTGTCTGTTTTTTATGCGTTCCCAAACTGTTCAACCGATTGCGATTAAATTTGAGACATAGATAAATTAGACCTCTGGGAAGAAGATAGGTTAATAAATGTTAAGAAGTTCAACCCCGGGAGGTGCTCACACTGAGATTTTAAAATTTACAATAGAAATATTTGTTTATAAATGGTTGCTATTGGTAACCAATCTCTATTTATAAGGTTATCAATGGTTACATATTTTATAACTATTATAATTAGTAAGAATATATTATATACACATTTTTGCAAATAAATTTATAAAAAAAACAAATCGTTGACAAGAGCAACGCTAGGCGGGATAGCTATTTAAAAACATTTCTATGCTTAAAATTATTAATTGTTGTTTTTTACTGGACAAAAGTCTCCCCACGTGTAACTCTATTTATTAAGGTATATTATACTATATATTATTCTATGACCTGCATGGCACGTCGAAACGACGACGACGTTTGTGTTGCTCGCGTGAATGAATTATGCACAAAAGAATACAAAAACAATTTTACGTAAACATCGATTCTTCGAGCGAAATATGTTTCATACAGACAGTGTACTATCGCCGGCGTGCAGGATTCGAAACACCTCTAAAATAAAAATATTTTGATTTATAAAAAATAAAACCAAACGGAACGCAATATTTTGTTGTTTATTGAAATTTTAAAATCGTTAATACCGTCTACGTCCTCTACAACGATTACCAATTGACATAGATGATAGATATATTTATACGTCAATATGATAAATTCATAGATATATTACACAACTTTAGATAGCTAACTTGAATTTTACGTTGAAGTCGGATAAAATAGCCGAATTTTCTTATCAAACATGTTCATTTTTACATTTTTTTTTTCGTCGAAATGTGATATGATAACAACCAAAATAATTTATAATAATATTAAATATTATTTAAATTAATTCTTTTATTTAATATATTGTTTATCGATTAACATGGTGTATATATGCTTCTGCATTGACATATTTGAGGGGTTATATAGGGGATGGATCTCCACATGGCCTTTTTTTTTTTTAATATTTTGCATTTGAAGGAAATGTATGTTTAGATGAGTATTTCTATAATATTAAAAAAAAAACACGTTATATAAGTAGGTATTTCGTACTTGGCATACTTGGTAGTACAACTATTTTAACCACGAGTCACGAGTAACATCAACATTTATAATAATAATTAATGATAATATAATAATCTAATAACGTTCGTTATTGTACAGACGTTCAGTTTCGGAAATTCAATTTTTATTGTAGCCTGTAGGTTAATTATTGCAGGCATTATTGTAAGATGCTGCAGAAAGACACAAATTGTACAGTAGGAAATTTGAAATGTGCAGTTGACTTAATGAATATGTACACTTGAAAAATAAATAAAATACTAAGAAATCACTTGGCTGCACTAACGCAATAATATGCATGTAAAAAGTAGGTACCTATTGTATAGTTTAAGCAACAGTATAGGCACCTACTTGAATTTTCAATGTCGATTGAATGCAAAGGGTGCTGAATGTTTGAGCACATTGTCCCAAAAGCCAACACGTTTGAGTACAAATAAATACAAGTATTCAAACGTTTGAACACATATAATAAAAGTTATTTTATAATTTTACATGGTAAATCCAAGAACGATGGGTATATATATATATATATACAAGACACGTTTTATAAACATGCATAATAGTGGTATATTTAAATGTATTGCTCGATATACTTTATCTGTCTCCAAAAGTCCAAATCAATTAATATCAATAATATTATTTTACAATTATTATCATAGTACACACGACTACAAATATATACGTAATACGTGTACTGTTATCAATAATTTTAAGGTTAGCGAATTTAAAATAAATAAAAACTAAAGCAAAGTTCTTCGTTGTACTAATTGTAACTGTATTATAAAATAGGGAAAATATCTCACAATTTAAAATTTGTAATAGCTATAAATGGAGACCATAATCATGAAACCCTTTAATAAGAAACCGTTAGAAAACAAAAATTAATGTCAGTATTAAAAAAGAAAACAACTACAGATTTAAATGTAAAACCAAAGAAATTTATAAAATAATAGAACTCGATAATTGTCAAGAATCAGGTAATCTCAATGATCAATCATTGTCACATGCATTTATTTTGTAAAAGTATGTTTAAAGCTCGGAGAAAATTATTTTCTAAGGTTCCAAAGTCTTTGGTTGAAGCAAAAACTATATTATATGAATGTAAAACTGATTTTTTTTAAAGGTGAACAATTTTGTTTCATGGAGTATGCTGATAGTATCCTTATTTATACTTCATATTTGTACGACTAAAAATTTTAACAATATAAACTTACAATGATATTAGAAATATTTATGAGATCAGTCCACGTTATGTAGGAAAAAAATAAAATTTAATAATAAATAAATAAAATAAACTACGATTTTTAATTTTAATAGATTTAGTATGATTTACTATCAATCATTATTTACTAATAGTATGTAATAATTAAAATATTTCGAAATTAGTAGCAAAAAATTTTTTTGAGAAACACTTAAGAGTCAAGTTTTTCGTGATGTCTCCTGAGTAATGCTAATAATCTTTAAAAAATAAAATAGTAAAAAATGTGTACCGAAACGTCTGTTTCCAATTATTTTCTCAAATCCCAGGTAAAATGTAGTTTTTGTATTTAAACGTAACAAATTTACATTTAGCCGGCCTATTGAAAAATTATATAATTATTTATGAATACTAAAAGTTACTTATAAAATGTATACATACGGACACAACTATGTACATTAATTTATTTATAGCTGATAACCGTTAAATCAGAGCACTGTACTTCCGGTAGGAAAATGAATATAGTTAGTACTTTGGAGGGTCAAAAGTAAAAATTTCCAAATGTTTTCAAACACGTAGAGAAAAACAATAAAAAAATTTAGGGAAAAATGGGAATTTTTACGCAGAGCCAATTTTGATTTTTAGTGTAACAAAAGAAATAATGACCAAAGATATACATACAATTTTCACCGAATATTAATATATACATTTTCTATACACCATAAAACGTTCAATATATTTTGACTTTTTTGAGCTATTTATAGGCATAATAAATTTTCCTGTTTTTTTTATTTTTGTTGATAAAAATTTTTTCAATCGATCAAAAACTTAAAAGTTTAATACAATATTCTTCATTACTTGAAAATTAAAAAAAGTTGTTCGTAAGTCTAAAATTGTTTTTGACAAGCGTCTAAAGTTAAAATTTCGAAAAATAAGTCAAAATCACAAAAATTTGCAGTTTTTTTATTTGAATTTCATTAAAAAAAATTTTCAGTTCAAAAATATTAAAAATACATAGACACAATTTATTTTTATAAGCATTTAAAGTTCAAATTTTGACCAAAATTCATCAAAATGTCGAACATTTGCACGTTTTATAGTTAAAAATGTATAAAATTTTCAGTTTTTATAGCTAAGGATTGAAAATTTAAAGTAAGATTTCTTGTAAGTAGTTAATTGTGTAACCAAAACTTCAAAAAAATATATTAAAATTATTGTTCGTTAAAGACATTTTAATCTTAAATTTAGATGACATTTGATATCTAAATGAAAAATAACTATAAGCTTATAATATATATATATATATATATATATAATAATATATAATATAATATAATTTATATACTTATAAAGCTGAAGAGTTTGTTTGTTTGTTTGAACGTGCTAATCTCAGGAACTACTGGTTTAAATTGAAAAATTTTTTTTGTGTCGGATAATCCATTTGTCGAGGAAGGCTTTAAGCTATATAACATTACGCTGCAACCAATAGGAGCGAAGCATCAGTGAAAAATGTTGCAAAAACGGGGAAAATTATTCATATTTGAAGGTTTTCGTTGCGTGCGTTGCGTAAACGGTTCAAGTTTTCCAAAAAATATGTATGAAAGAATTATTCCTCTTTAAATGATCTAAAAAAATGTCCGAGACAGTATATGTCTATCTTTTAAGATTGACTCACTATAACCTTTTTTTATGGTAATCAAATTTGGTCGAAATTAATGCATTATTGCCAATTATTTGCCAAAGAGTTTTATCAACATAATATTAATCCTTATCCAAATAAATGTGTTGTTGATTAACACGTTGAGTGTCACAGTATTTATGAAGGACATATAGTGTGTTTCCGCGCCAAAACTGAACCGCGACGCTGTCGGTCGACTACGTGTCGACACCGGTTCCGCGCGTCGTGCACCAATAAACGAAATACGAGCACTCTGTACTAACGTTCTCGGAGTATTGATGTGTTTTACAAATAATCGGTAGTACCAAATAATAATAATTTTGTACAAATGATACAAAATGATACAAATGGGTATCAAATGAAATATATAATAAAAATATACCTGCATTCATCTATCTTCAACATCGATAAAGCATAAGCTCTATATTATTTTATATGCATATATAAATCCTTATATGAATATATTTATATTAATTGTATAATACCTATATATATAAACGAGAGTATCCTGAGTGACTGATTCATAATCAACCTAGAGCCGAACCTATAAGAGCTATCGATTTGAAATTTTGATGGTAGGGTAATATTATAATTTCACTGCGCACTAAGAAAGAATTTTCAAAAATTAGCATTTTAAACAGGTGCACACACAAAGATTTTAAAATTCATGATAGAAATTGAAAATTATTTTTGTTTATTAATGGTTACCATTGGTCACAACTTACGGATTATAATAGTAATAGTAAAAATAAATTATAGAAGATAGTATTTCATTTTGTGTATAAAATATAATTACTGTTAATCGGGCCGATGTGGTAAACGTAGGTGCATCAAATCGTCACGTTTATGGACTTGAAATAATAAATTATATCATATGAGAGTTCAATATACATTTTCATTTTTTTTTTTATGGACACAGAATAATAAATTATATCATATGAGAGTTCAATATACATTTTCATTTTTTTTTTTATGGACACAGTAAGATTGCCATTGATTAAAGTTAATACATCTTTATAAACAAGACTACCCTGAGAGACTGATTCATAATCAACTGAGAGACGAACCTATTAGAGCTATCAATTTGACGTTTCGATGGTAGATTAATATTATAATTTCGCCGTGCACCAAGAAAGGATTTCTTCAACATTTTGATTTTAAGGGGGTGAAATTAGCAAAAAACAACGTTTTACCTTTAAGTTGTATACATAATACACCGATGAGTAAGCGCTTATAGGATGTGAGCTTCTGCTGTACATTATACGTATATCAAATTTTATTTGCAGGTTCTAAGGCATCTAAGCTATAATAAATTTATTGTGTATGTACTGTGTAATAGAATAATATGCAATCGACGACTTATAATACGATACACATATTTTCTAATAATTTTCATAAAATCTTGCCAGATAACAAGAGTATATACATTTTTATACTTAAACCCGGTAACGACGGATAATTCAGAATTGCCAATAAATCACTATTAGTTACATATTATTATATTACTATTATGATAAGTAATTTTATATTAATATATTTATAAAATAAACAAATATTTGACACGGGCAACGCCGGGCTGGACAGCTAATATTTTATACAACTAACGAAATTTTTAAATACAATATTTTCTGCACAAATTTATTCAACCTAGTGTATTATTAATAGTAAAATAAATTATTTAATAGCAATAATATCATAAAATAAACTTATAGTTATGTAGGCTAGCCATCTTTACTCAGAATCGTTTTTTATATACAATGATTTTATATCACTGAATTCAAATTTAACAAATCCATTACAGTGACCCCACTTGACATCCACTTTATAGCGAAACGGTACCCACTTGCCGACCTTTTTCATATTATTCTTAACACCACATAAAGTAACATATATTGAAATATTTAACGACTCCTATTAGTTAATTTAACCTATTTTCTTTTTAAATCAAATTCATTAAGTGTGCATTTAAAATAATATACCAATATAATACATATTTTTAACTGCCTGCAATAGTAATTGCTAAAAATTATTACCCATTATTATACTAGTCATTTCTTATCCACCCACCCCCTCATGAAACTCAGTGGCGGCTACCCATTTCGCCAAGCCACTAACCTAACCTAACCTCACATCTCTTTTTCATCTTTCCCTTTCATACACCAAGCATTCCGAATTCCTCTTGACCTCTTTCTATACCTATCTTCGCCATATCATACACTTCCTATTCTCCGCCATTTATCTCAGTCTCTCGTACAGATGATCGTACCTGATAAGAGGAAAAAATATTTAAATATCACTGAGAAAATATCAGACCTGACTAATTTTTAATTTTTATCATGACTTTATTTATAACCGAAAGAGCGTTATACCTGTAATAGTTACAATGCAAATAGTTGAAAAGTTGCGGAAAATAAATGCCCTGATCAATTAACAATATTATAGGAAACCTAATAGCGGTACACCTATAGAAAAAAAATACATAGTCCTGCTTAACATAAGTAACACTTACAATGCTTATATTATAATAAACAAGTACTGTTTACATACCCATTAATCAAACGATCTACGATGTCGTGTCCAAATTAGAATCAATTTAATATAATACTTTGTCTTCAATACACTTCAAGTTCACATATCACGTTAATACCAACCAGTATTCACTCTTCTGAATATGAGACTTCATCCCAATTTGAGGACATCTGTTGTCAAATACCATCTTTGAAATAACATGCAGCCAATAAAATGTCCAAAAATTTAGGTATGTTTTTAAGGCATAACAAATATTATGCCTAAAAATAATGTTGTAATATTTATTTCAATATAATCTGATGAATGTTTAATTTTTAATATACCTAGTTATTATGTGACGATTTTTTTAAAAATATTTTTATTCAATAGTTTATTAATTTTATATCTACCTATAATGAAGATAACATTTCTTTACATATCAGTTATGTACTAGAAGCCAACTACCGGGACATCATTATACTCGTTGATGATTGTTAATTTTTATTTTAATAGTTTATACAAGGATTTATTATTATTACTTATTAATTATTATATTATACCGGCTTAATATTATAGTGTTTATTTTAGTTCAACAATTTATTGATATTATACCAATTAATTATATATTTATTTGAAACATTGTGTTCAAGAAAACAAGAACTAAATGAGATTACAATAGTACAATTATAAGTTATGTAATGTACGTTTATGTAAAAAATAAATGAAAATAATAATAACTGTTGAGTTTTGAGGGTCAAAAGAACGTCCATGTGTATGGCTAACTAGTAATTCGAGTAAATTATTTATAAACGTGCGCAAGGGATGGTTAGGGTAAGCAGTTGACTACTTCGTGATGATTTTTTTTTAGATGTACAAGATTTTACGTAATTATGATAAAGATATTAGGGCCAACATAAAACATTCGTATGTTACACTAATTATCGTTGGATTTGAAAAAAAAATTTACCAGTCAATTAAAATTGTATCTTATGACTTATTACGTATATTTTTGTAAACTACACTAAAATATATGTTTATTTCATGTACCTTTCTACGTACTAATTATTATTATTCTTATAATCTTATACAAATTAATTATATATCTAATAATTTTTGAAAAATCATTTCATAAAAAACAAGCAAAAATTGGATGACTTATAATAATTAGGTAGGTTAGTACCTACTTTAAAATATTATATATTATACATATATTAATATTTAACCTATTCAAACGTATTTGAAATGTTTTAATTTGTAAAGCTTATTTCCGATAAATATTGATAAAAAATGTTATAGGTACACCAAAAACTTTGAAAACGTAAAACAACCTCCTTCAAAATGTGTAATTATGAACTTCTACACACAATATAATAATTATTATTAAACTATTTAACTAATTTTAAACTATTATTGCCACGAATCTATTTACACCATTATACGATACCTCAGTATTGAGTTATAAGTGAATAACAATAATATATGATAAAATACCTCTTATAATAGTATGATATACACCTGTAAGTTTTGGTGAAAATAAATTCAACTTACTGTATATAAGGTATACAGATAATAGAACTTACTGATAATAGAAAAATAATTAAAATATGAATAATTTTTAAAAAATATTGAATTTAAATTACAATTATAACAGGAATGTTCAATGTTGATCTATTGAAAAAAATTAAAAATATTTCTATACTCAAAAATATTAATTGCTGTTTTTTACGAGTTATAAGAACTTCCACGGGTATGCATAACTTTATTTATTTAGGTATATTGTATTATTATTCTACAACCTAAGCGAGGTGAAACGACGACGACGTTTGTGTTACTCTAGTGAATGAATTTTGTCCAAAAGAATATTTTGAAACAAACTTACGTAAGTATCGCTGCAACCATTACCAATTGACATAGATAATAGATATTATATTTTTACGTAAATATGATAAACCCATAGATACATAATACAACTTTAATATACAACTGACTTGGATTTTATGCATACGAAGCTCGGAGAAAATTGTTTCCTAAGATTCTAAAGTCTTTGATGAAAGCAAAAGTTATGTTGTATAAAAGTAAAACTGATCTTTTTTCAAAAGTGAGCCTTTCTCTTTTTCTTTTGAAACATTTGGTCCGTTTTGTAAAAATTTTAATTTTGTCACGGACATACGTGTATTATACGTCAGTGGTATGTGTTTTACATCTGTGATTGTCACCAGCACGGCAGCGACCTCTATCTATCATGGAACCCGTTTGATTTTACAAGACTCGCGGTGTATAAGTATAAGGTCCGGGATATCAACCGTTACCTTGAGTGAGTTACCACGCCACCAAGTCGCCAACCTACTGGTAATAAACAGTAAGCTCGGTGGTCACACTGAGCCCGCATTCGGACACAATAATTATTACATTATTCTGTAAAATGGCGAATGGCGCCCAGACTCCCCGACTGCACCCTCCCACAACTACCATACTGTGATCACTCGTCAGTCATCACAGTATCACGCTCTTGGAGGCCGGCACGTCCATAGTTCCATTTATATTTCACAGTTCACATACAATCGTCCGAATTTCAAGACAAGTTAAAATAGCAGCGTTCTTCGAATGCTGAGACACGGACCGGTGACCTACCACTAGTCACAGCACACACTCTTCAATTCTCAAGACACTGCCTGACCCGCCCGCAAACGTTGTCGTCGAACTCAGCTCGTTGTTCTCGTCTACAATAAGGCCAAAAGAAAAGCTGAAACGGACTGCCACCGTCTCATCCCCGTTTATTTCTTCGAGGACGCATCTTAACGACTAATACATTACAGCAACAGGTCTATCATAAAAGGTAAGTCGCTACTCCCTAACCGGAGCGGCAGGACCGAACTTGGGAACTAAACGGACGTCGACTTTCGCTAGTTTTATAGTCGCTCACCGACGACCGTCAAGTCGTGCTTGTCAATCGCCGTTCAGGCTTGCCTTAGCAGTGATTTACTGTCGACATTAGTTTAGGCAAATTGCTATTTTGTTTTTTAAGTTTTCAACAAAGTTATAATTTTTTTTTTCTTTTAATAGTTTGAATGGCCTCTTTAAAAGTTTTTATTGGTTGTTTACCACCATATTATATACACATCAAATGTTTGTATAAGCTTGATGAGAGTGGGATAAGTAAGTCCGTAGTCCTTATTACTGATTAGTTTAAATAATTAATAATACCGCTCCACTGAGACACCAAATGAGTAATATTTGTAGTTGATTCCAACAACATTTTAAAATGTTCTGTTATTTTATCAGTATTTATTACCCATTATTTTGTCTTGTTACATTATTGGCTTCTGTTTTTATGATATGGCTGTTGTACAATGAACTTATCGTGTACACATATATTAGTCAAATTTAGATAAGAAAAAAGATAATATACTTTAGGCTCTAGGTAGGTCTCTAGAGAAAATGATTTAAAACATTTTAATAACTGTACTCATTATTATAAATACTGCAGATTGATCAATATTAATTTATATTAAGTATTATTATGTATGTGTATATTAATTTTTAGTTTGAGTAGACATTTTATAATCTAAATTAGAATAATAGTACCAGTGTTAAAAAATAATCATTCACCAGTAGTACTATAATTAGGTACCTAATCCTCTACTGAAAAAAATGATATAAAAAAAAGGTCAGTAAGTGAATACTTCTCTACTGTACAGTAGGTGTCGAGTGGGTCCTTTCATGGATGTATTAAATTTGTATTCAATGATATATACCATTGTATACGAAAAATGATTCTGAGCAAAAGCGATCTGTCAGTCTACATAACAAAGTATATTTTAAGATATTATTGCTATTAGAATAATTCATTTTATTATTAATAATATAGTAGGTTGAATTAAGTTTTGCAAAAAACATTGCATTCGAAAATTGAATTGAGTATATAAAATATAATAATATGCCTTAAAAATTTCAGCACCCACAAAAAATATTTTAAAATTACAACAAAATAACTATCATTGTTATGTTTCATTTCAATATCGAATTTTGTCCAAATTTGAACATAAAATGTCAACATCTATAAAAATCAACCATCTAAATATATTTTTATGATTTTATAGTTACACTATTAAATACTTATGAAAAACCTTTTTTAAATTTTCAATCTTTAGCTATAAAAACTGATTATTTTATACATTTTTAACTGCTAAATAATTTGCAAACATTTGAGATTTTGATGAATTTAGTCAAAATTTGAACTTTAAATGCTTATAAAAAAAAATGTGCATTTATATCTTAAATATTTTTAAAACTGTATTTAGAACAATTTATGAGAAACCTTGTATTAAATTTTTAATTAATTTGGCCCAACGAAAAAGTTTTTATCAATATTTATAGAATAAAACAAAAAAAAAATCAAAAATTTCTTTCACCTTTAAATAGTTCAAAAATTATCAAAATATTTTAAAATTTTTTGGTGTATAGAAAATGATAATCTAAACATTTAGTGAAAACTTCAAATGTCTATTTTTATTCTTTTTTGAATTACATCTTAATATAAAATCATTTCCTGAGAAATCAGGTGAATATTCAATGTCTAATTTCAAACGCTCATAAAAAATTAGTTGACTTTCCGATAATTTTTTTTTTAGAAAGGTAGAAAAACTCATAGACATCCTTGTGTTGAATTTTCAAATCTTAGATTTGAATAGAAAAATTTTTATGAATTTCCAAATAAAATAAAACTTTAAAAATTCATGATTTTTTACATATTTAGATCCATTGCTGTAACTACCAACTGCTTCCCTCTCTCCTCATTCGATTTGCCAATTGTTCTGCATTTTCTACTTTTTATAGTTATAAGTTTGGTGATATTATCTCTCCGTTGTCACCTATGCCGTTTTGTATCCAGTTTCCATCTTGTGGAAGTTTTCATTCTTGTGGCTAAGCCAATGAAATCTTCTGACCTCCATACATAAAGTAAATAAAATTTCAGTTTTTGTTTATTTTATTTTCTCGATTAACTATTAACATTACATAAAAAATATATCATATTTTTTAATAAATGATAAAAATACATATTTCTATGTCCTAATTTGATCAAGCAATTAATAATAATATTAAAAGTAACGTTTAAGCTGGGAACTCATAATATAGCAATCATGTTGCTAAATATATGTGTAACAATTATGTATCAATGGTGGGTTAAATTAATTATGTCGTGTGTTACAGATATTATTTAAAATATGTCATCATCATCAAGATACAGGGATTCTGGTAATCCAGATTGCAAAATATATGTTGGTGATCTAGGATCATCAGCATCCAAACAAGATTTAGAAGATGCTTTTTCATATTACGGTTCAATTCGTAATGTATGGGTCGCCCGTAACCCTCCTGGTTTTGCTTTTGTTGAATTTGAAGATCCAAGAGATGCAGAAGATGCAGTTAGAGGTTTAGATGGCAGGTAATTAAAAAATGACCAATAATTATTATCTCTAACTAATTAAATTATTTCTTGTACTCTTATTATTATTATGGTAATAAACTTTTTATTTTAGGAGCATTTGTGGTAGACGAGTCCGAGTTGAATTATCTAATGCTGGATCACGTAAAGGTGCTTATCGGGGAGGCCCACCTCGTCGTGGACGTCCATTTCATCCTGAAGACAAATGTTACGAATGTGGTGATAGAGGACATTATGCTCGTGATTGTAGACGTTTTAAAGGAGGGCGACGCAGGTAAATTTATTTTTCATTCAAATTATTTTACTTATGGCTTCACCTATTTCATTTTTTGTGGTGGAGTCTTCAACTGTTTATGAACATTAAGATAAATTATTTAATGTAGATTATTGTCACAACCATTTAAATAATGGAATTGTAAAAATGACTATAATTGGCCATTTTTGTAGGATGTTCGGCTGAGAGCGTCTCGTCTCGTAGTGTCGATCGTCGTAGAGCTCTCAACCAAAATAATATATTTTGATCTTCTACTACGAGCAGTGTATGTTAGTCGTCGGACTACGGCGCAACTATCTGTCTGTCTGCGTTTATCGATGTACTCAGCTACACTAGAACCCCATCGAGCCCAACCAACCTAATGATTTTTATTCTGATGCTCTAATTAGCTATCGGTGAACGTACACAGACTTTCAGAGACTGAAAGAGTTATAAATTAGATCTACATAACGCCACTGGCTGTCTACATAGCATTACCACAATGTCATTTTAGGAGAATGTTGAACTTCGTTTTTGTATGTGAGTCAATTAAATCACAAGAGCAGGTTGGATTATATTGATCAATGGGATAAATATTATATTTATTTTGTTTAGTTAAATACTACATTCTTTAAATTCTTTATATTAATAGTAAACATAAAATAAAATACAATTTTTCTAATATTAATTTCATATAAAAACATTTAATATATTTGCCATTAAACATTAACAACTTTTAAAAAATAATACTATAAGTTTGAAAAAGAATTTCTTTTTTAATGTTACCAAATATTTTATGTATTACTAACTATTAATTTAAATTACATGTTTGGTAGTAGTAATTTAAATGCATCATTATTTTAGTATTAAGATACCACACCCACATGTGTTGTCTTTATCTTACAACATAACAAATTTTGTGTTCACAATAATCCATTTTACTGTTGTTTTTTTTTATCTGAGTAAATTAACATATACAATTTAAAGGTAAGATTGTTACCTAAGGCAACTAAAAAGCTTTTATTGATATTTTAATTTAAAATCAAGTTATGAGCATTTGAAAACAGTTCATTGTATTGTAAACACTAAAAATGGTCATAACTTGCTTCAAAATAAAAATATCAATAAAATGCTCTAGATAATAATAATATATTGTAAAAAGAAAAATTTACAATAAATAATAACTCCCTTTAGGGTAAAGAGTAGAGATATATAAAGTTAATACAGGCAGTATAAAGTAAGAATTGTAGATAATAATCTCGATTAAGTACATATTAAATTGAAACACATTCGAACATAAGTGTTAAAAATATAATTACAATAAGTAAAAGATTATAAGTGAGTACATAAAACATTTTTTTAATTTGTTTGGTGGATCAAAAAAAAAAGTCAAAGTTTTTAATGGAATTACCATTTAATAAAATTCTATTCATAGGAGCATAATGACTATAGTTTTGTTTTTTTTGGTTGTATATAAAAGGTGTTAGTAGAGAGGAGAGCATGGAGTAGTACATTTAGTGGAATTTTTTCTAAGAGCTCGGGACAATCAATTAAGTTATTTAACAATTTATAAAGAAAAAAAATATCTTTATTAAACCGCCTAACCGCTAGGGATTGAAGATAAAGTTCTTTAGCTAATATATTTGATGAGGTGTTAGTTTTTCCAAGTTTGTAACGTAGCATATGAAGGGTTTTTGTATAATTTCGATTTTAGTAACAAGACCAGTTTGGTAAGGACTCCATATAATTAAACTATATTCAACTAATGAACAATATAATGTTTTCAAACAAGGTGGATCTTTAAAATCACTACAGTTTCACTTTAAAATGTCAAACTTACATGTTGTTTTATTGCACGGGAGTATATGTTAATTAAACGTTAAATAACTAGATAAAATTATACCAAGGTCTCTTATGTGTGTCCTGATATTTAGCCTATCATTTCCAATAAATAATTAAAAGTTACAAGATTTTTACGTTTTGTGAAGGTTATGTGAGAATATTTTGAAACATTATTAATATGTAATGAATTTCTTTGACACCAATTTTCAAATTTTAGTAAGTCATATGTAATTTAGTACAATCATTGATAGAATTAATAGATAGATATAAATTTAAGTCATCCACAAATAACAGAAATTTACAATTGGAGTACTGAAAAAGTACTGAAAATCATTAATAATTATATTAAATAAGATAGGAATTAAATGACTGCCCTGGGATACTCCTGAAGTGACATCAATTATGTTAGATATAGAATTATTTATTTTAACTTGTTGTTTTTTTTCTATGAGATAAGACTTTAACCATAATAACATTGGATCAGTTACCCCCAGTTGTGCTAGTTTTGATGTTAAAATACAATGATTTACACCATCGAATGCTTTCCTAAAAAAATAATCTTACCTTTAAATTTTATAATAGGTTAATTCACCCTAATTTTAAATTTAAAAAAAAAACAATAAAATGGATTATTGTGTATTATTATTATTTAAAATTTGATAGGTTGTAGGTTTGTTATAAAGCTGAGACAACATAAGCGGGTGTGGCGTCCTCTTAATACCTATTAGTTGAATGGATAAATAGGTATTATAAATTGTATTTTATGATTAAATCTAAACCTGAAAAAAACATCAACTAAATCCTTAGTAAATTAAATTAGAAATTAATATTTATAGAAATGTATAAATATAATAATAATTCCATCTTGTTGATTTATAAATGCCCAATTTTCAATCTGTATAATAAAAATAACACTCAATTTAATAAATTGTGCAATAATTTTTTTAAAAAATCATTAACTAATTAAATAAATTTACTTGGTATATACTTAATATTTATTATCGATAAATTATTAAAAAAAATTATTTTTGTTATTGTATCCAATTTTAATATTCATAAATAAACAAATAGTACAACCATATCAATGTTTTTTTCATACATTTTATATTAATATATCATAGTGTTTCAAAAAAGTATGTATATTACTTTTCAGTTAAATGTATATTTTTATCTCTAGTAGAAAATTAAATTTAGAATCACTATGATTTTAATGATAAATTATTAATTTATACATACATCGTTCTTTTGATATAACATGTTTATTGTTTTGGAACTGTAAAACAATTTTAATTTATTTTATGTATAAAAAATGTTATTGAGTTTGTATAATACCTAAAAGCAATTTCTAAGATTCGGAAAAAAGAATATTCATGAAATATATTTGTTGTAAATAATTGTAAATTATGCTATACAACTATAGTAAATCAAATTATTAAAAAGTTTTATTTTTACTTTTACATACCTTTCTGTCAATTTATATTAAATATTGCACACAAAAAAAATTTACAGACCACAAATTATATACAATTATTCTAATATTGAATCATAATATTATCATTTCTCATCTGAATAAGTCATGATTTAAAATTTTATAAAACTAATATTAATATATAAATATTTAGGTACTTATAAACTTATTTTTTATCAACATTTTAAAAAATTATATATTTGATAATAATATTTAAATTACCAACTAAATACAATTTTAGCTTATTAAAATAAACAAATATTTTATAAAATGATTGATAACTGAATTTATCAAACCAAAAATCTAGAAAATTAGTAATTTAATATTATTTTTTGAATACATAAACTAATTATAAAAATCATAATTTTTTATTTTCACATTTTTCTGGTTATAAAATATTCAATTTCATATATACTTCATATGTTTATAATATTAAGTATATTCATACTTTGGGGAACTTAAATGTCTTAAAATAATTATTTATTATGTAGCTAATCATTTTGTGTTATGTAAAAAGGTCATACACTCCTTCTCGGTCTCGTTCACGATCATACAGCCGTAGTCGTCGTTCTCGTTCAGGTTCAAGATCTCCTTCACGTTCTCGTTCAAGGTCTGCATTAACTGGTCGTTCAATTTCTAAGTCAAGATCTCGCAGTCGATAAGAAGTATATTATATAGGTACAATATGGTTAATGGTTTTTACTTAAAAATTATGTTCAATATCTTAAAAACTGTATATTTATAGAAGCAAATTTTTTTTTTATAGTTGGTAAAATTGTATCAAAGCTTCATCTTGAGCAACCATTATGGACGTTATGCTATATTTGCATGGATCAAATACAGACGACTTAACTACTGAGACCTATCTACTATAATATTTTTGATTTAAGATTTTAAATATCTTTTGAATTGTATTTTACTTTTTTTTTAGGTAGAACTGTATAATAGTAAATATTAAAATTTCTCAATATGAAAATATTGTTTGCAAGTTATTTATTTCAATTAGTTGTGTTTTTATCTTTGCACCAAAATTATTGAACATATACTTTAAATATTTTTGTATTTGAATGATATTTAATGAAATTTATAAAAAAAAAAATAGATAAAACATAATTTTGTTAAGACTAAAATAATGTTTATTTAATCAATTATGTGATTTTAAATAATCTTGAATCACTTAATCTACTTATTTTTGTCAAATTTCATATTGATTCAATAAATGTTTGATAAATGTTTAAAATATCCTAAAATCCGTTTGAACAAATAATTTATTGACAGCAAATTGTTTTGTTATTGGGTATAGATTGTATTTAAAACTACAGTCCAATTAATTTTGATTTAAAAATGTTTAAGAACTTAAACACTTGATAAACTTTTTATTTATCATTTCAATAAAATTATGTATTATAAAAAACAAATGATAAAATATTATTTTTACTCGTAAAAACTGTTTTTTTTTTTAATTATTTTGAGGGAATTTTTATTGATACTCTACAATGTGCAATATTTGCTGAGCGATATTTATTGAAGCTTACATTAAAATGTGTGTACCATGAAATAAGATAGTATGAATTAGAAACAGTAAATAAATCGTGTGCCCAAAATGTCAAGGAATATATTGTATTGGAAGAATCTATGCAATTAGAATTCTATCTAGTTATTCCATAATTATTGCAATATATATATTATAATATGTATAGTATTTTTACAAAAAAAAAAAAAAATACAAATTAAATGTATAGATTAATCTATGAAGACTAAAATAAGGAGACCAAACTAGTACAACCGCCCGCATGGAGAAACATTCCGAAACGAATCGCACGATTAAATGGCCATAGGTGGTGCTGCGTACGCTGGGGTTCCTACTTTAATCCTATAGGGATTATTCATATTTTTTGTAAAATATATGCATTATTTTGAACTATGACCCATTATAAATTGTACAGCTCGTGAAATTACGGTATTCATACATGTTCATATGTGTATATTTCATTAACCCATCAACGCCGAGAATTATTTTTGCTTAAACTTTGTACCTTTTTTACTAAAAATAGATTAGTATACTACCCAAAAATAAAAAAAAATGGTTTTTAAAATTTTTAAAAATACCATTTCCGAGATTTTGAGTGGCACCATATGGGTACACTAGGCTTTTACCCCATATATTTATGTAGATATCAAATAAATATA